>RANY01000044.1:0-71613 GCA_009805235.1 Neurospora pannonica FGSC 7221 | reverse complement strand
TAGCCGACAAAGCGGCGCGCGAGCTCGCGGAGCGGGCGATGGCGCACGCTAGAAAGGCCGTACCGCAGKCCACGCGGCACCCGAGCGTGAATCATGCTCAGCACCTGCTGRGCATGAGCCCGCATATTATCCTGGACGCGAAGAAGGCGACGGGGAAGGAGAGCTTGTATTTGAGTGCTATTGAGAGGAGATTGAGAGGGCGGAGTGGTGGGGTGGCGGCGGCGGCGGCTGCTGCTGCATCGGAGAGCGTTGATAAGACTGCCGACGCCGCCGCTACCGGCGCTGGTGTGGACGGAACAGGGACGGGGCCAGAGGATGCTGCTGCTGGGGCTGGTAACGGTAACAATAACAGTAATGTCAACGTTCCCGGTGGCGGCGGTGCAAACACCGCAGCGACAGGAAATGATGCCACAAACATCCCATCCTCCTCCACCACCGCCACAACCGGCGGAACCGGAATGGCAGGAGGGCGTACCGTCTCCGGATCAGCCAGCGCTCAACGAGGTTCCAAGGATTGGGACGAGCGGGTGGCCAACACGTGGCCTCAGTTCTGGAAGTACTTTAACGGACGGTCGGCGCTGGAGCGGATTGCCTTGCAGGAGGATATGAAGCGGAAGGAGGCGTGGTCGTTGTTGACGGCTATGAGCGAGTATTTGTTGTGTACTAGACATTGGTGAGATGGGAGACGAGGAGGTATTGTGTATGTACATTGCTTCATTGTCCTACTAGTATAGAGGTAGTTGATTGTGGGTACTTGGGATGAACAAAGTATCATAATCATTTCGGAAGAGAAAACTTTTTCGCTACCGGCCCATAACCTAGATTGTCGTTTGTGAAAAGGAAGGAGCGCCGGTTAACCCTCGCCTACCACCCACCTGGCAGTGCAATCGCGTAATAGGAGGGTAGGTCATGCGGCGGCCGTTGAGGTTCTCACCTTATTAGACAGTGTCGTTCCTTCCCTCGACTTTTGTTATCTCCAGGGAGCAACTGCCACAGCCCATCCGCATCCAATCAAGAAAGGTTCCCTTGATACACTCACTAGCAGGAGGATGGGCAATCGGTCCTTGAACGCGCTGTCCGACAGCCCTGGATATGCCATACTCGGCTTTGTCAGATTGGGGGCACATGGATCGATATCATACAAGTAGGGAGTCACCAAGCTTGGGCAAGAATATGTGTGATGCAATGAATCGATCGAATAGAGCGGTGATTGTCATGATTGTTAGATATAATCGACGAGAAACAAAGCTAACTCCTCCTTCATGCTACCGCGATGGAATCACCAAAGCGCCTGAGGTATAATCGTCATAAGCAGGAGAAACCCAGGTAGTACGCCATAGTGACCGGCACCATAAAAACAAAACAAAGGGCAGACATAACACCGAAGAGACCGAGCCAACAGCATAACGCTGAGAATGATACTTCAATGAAATCACAACACCCATCCCTCTGCGCTATCACGTATGAACCACACTGAGTGGTTAGGGCCATATGCCTTCCATGTACCCATGATGCTCTGTCAGAGGGGAAAAGAAAACACTTAAAAGAAAGAATAGAAACGAAACCCTGAAACAGAAAAACAAGACCCAGTCTGTACGCCCATGTGCCAAATCACATTCGTGCTCAAGCCCTGAACGACCAGTGAAATGCTAAGTACCTAGACCCCGTTCCCAATGTGCCGCTGCGGTGAAAATGCAAATCAGGGATGTGAAAGCCTGTCAAGTGATGATCATGGCCGAGATGATAAATGATATATCCATAAGCTTCCAAGAGATGGTAAAGAGACGAGAAAGTCCCCCTGCGTTCGTAAAAAAAAACATAACCGAAAATCCACACCAGCATCGCGATCAAACAAATCCGATTCCTACGATCATTGAGTCAAGTCCATTCCATACTCGTCTTCCTCTTTGAACTCCATGTCGGCACCATCATCCTCGTAGTCAAGGAAGTCGCCCGCATCGAGCCCATCGTTGACGTGTCCGTCGGCGCCACCGTGGGCGGGACTGGTGGAAAGGTGTTCGCCATTGACACCGTTGGTGTTCAAGGGCTCACCCTTGTAGTCCGTATGATGGGGGACGCGAAGGCCAGTGCCAGCCGTGCGAGAGTACGAGAATCCCCGGGATTTCCCGCTGCCGTCCTCTCCTCTGGCGATGGCCTCCATGAGCTCCGTCTGCATCCGCTTCTCATCATCGGTGATCTCAAAGGGTACCGTACCCCCACGCTCCAACAAGGCATTGATGAGCTCTTCTTGTTGTTGGATCTTGAGGTAGGCCATCCACATGAGATCCCGGGTCCAGCTCACCGCACCATTCAGAATGTCGCCCTTGTTGGGACCCTTGTCCTTCTCCTCGATCGGCAGGCCTGTTGTGATGTTTCCAGCCGTGCTGCCAGCAGCTCGTCTTGCTCCAGGTCCAGCTAGGGCTGATGTGGCTTGAGAAGGACTTGAAATGCCCGCAAGCGTGGGTGAAAGGGGCGTTCCATTCTGAATTGCCTTGCGAATTTTTTCATCCTCCAGACGATGGGCAGGAACCAGCTTGCTAAGGTCTTGAATGCGCTCGTTGATGTTGTCACGTCTCCGTCTTTCAACGAGGTTGTGTGACTCGCGCCTCCTCTTCCTCTTTGCTTCTTGTGTCGACACAGAGGAGGTCGTGGTGCCAAGCTTGGCGGGCATGGATGTGCCGCCCTTCAACAGAATGTCGTTGATTTGAGCATGGGGGCCATGAAGGCCTGCCTGAAGAGGTGATGAGAAACCAGACCCAGGAAACGAGGACAGGCTCTGTGGGGTTTGCATCCACTGCGCGGAATGGGACTTCTCATGGTGGGGGCCTGTTGTCCTGATGGGCTGAGGGCCAAATGATCCCGAGTTCACCGAAAGTCCGGCCATGTCTATCGCCTTGGGTGTAAGTGGGCTTCGTGTGGTGGACGGCTTGCGCTGCATGGTTTGCGGTATCCTGGTACGTGCTTTCGCGCTCAAGAAGTTCGGGTCAGTCCCATCGCTGTTCATGTCGTTATTCGCTAATGGTGACCCGGCGTATGACATGGGCGACTGAAGCGATGTTCCGAAGGATTGAGGGTGCTGCATTTGGCGGAAATGCGAGAAGTTATGGACAAATGGCGAGGCTATCGGATCGCCGTCGGGTGTGCTCGAATAGCCATTTGTATGGGCTTGGTTGATGGGCAAGCTTTGATGATAAGAGTCCGGGAAATTCATGCCAACATCGTTCATTCCGCCGAAGTCCTGCCCATGACCCTGCATTGCGACATGAGGGTCACTGGGACTGTTCAAGCCGTCGAGAAGCTCGTCGTCTCCGAACAGAGCTGAGCCGCTAGAAAACCCATTCGAGGGGTTATTGGTGTGGTTGAGGTAGTTGTTTTGGAAGGAGCCATGAAAGTTGCCCCCCATGGCCAGGTCGTTCGGGTCGATGCCTCCTCCGCTATGCCCGCCCATTGGGAATCCGTGTTGTGCCATATTGTTCGGAATGGTATTGGTGGAGGCTTGGGTGCCCGTGTGTTTTTTCAACGCCAACGATGTGGCGCCTAGACGAGTTTGTTAAGTGATGAAGACCCTAGAGTGCCATCAAGCGTCAGCAACATGTCCCAGCCTCGTATCGAGTATTATAGGTATGGAGTGCTTACCTTGGCAGTCAGCCAGCCATAAAATGGAAATAGAAATCAATCGAACAACAGCGAGGTTGAGTGTGACTCGGTGCGGCGGTAGGGGTGGTGGGTTGCCTTGGAGCAATGCCGGAAGATGTCAGGAGAGAACAAACTGCAAGGCTGACGTGTCGCTAAGTCGCGGTGGTCTGAGGACAAGATATTCGGTTGGAACTGGGGATCAATGGCGTCCAGTTCTTTCGCAAGCGCTTGCAAGGTTTGCGTATGAATCAAAAACCGTATCGTCGAGGTATGTCGAAGTCGGCGGTTGGTGAACGGTTTGTTGTGGGCGATTGTGGGTGAATGTCGGGTTGGGTGTGTAGCCGCCTAACTACCTTTGGCAATGTTCGGGGAAGTTTGTAACGGATGCCGGTGAAGGCAAGGGAGCCGAGTCGCCGAAGAGGACAACAAAGACAATGCAATGCAATGAAAGAGAAAGAAAGGGGCAAGCCTTCTTTTTGTCGGATCTTGCCTACCTTACCTACGCTTCGGTCGCCGAATAGGAACGGAGAGCGAAAGCGACAAGGGGTGCGAAGTCGTTGCAGTGGTTGCAGTGGTTCGCGGTTGAGATTCAGTTCAATCGGCCTTTTCTGTTGGGCAATGACTGGGATGAGTCAGCAGAACGTTCCGTGTGAATGCACTGCACCGCACCAGGACAGCGGCAGATTGCTACCTCGTTGTGTATGTTTTGAAGCAGGTGCGAGGCATCACAGCAGACAGCGGGCAGGGAGAGGCGAGGTGCAGGGAGGAAGGAGAGGAAGAAGGAGTCAACTCTGGGTTAAAGTTGTGTGCGATGTGCGAAGAAAGCGCCGCTGTCTGCGAGAGGGGAAACTTTTGGGGTGGAAGGTGGGGACTAACAGAAAGGCGGTAAAGCGGAGGCACTATGTCCTATTACAGATCGTGTAATGGCGGCCGGCCTATATATTGTACGTACAGCCACAAGGAAGGAATGTACTCGTATCGGTAATCGTAATCCGTCCTCTGCGGTAATGGTTTGCGCAACCCTAGCACTCCAAGAGCCCTGGGAGGCAATAAATGCTGATGCGAGGTGTAAGAAACCAAGAGGAGGGTGAGGGAGCGGGGGAGAGGGGGCTGAAGTGGTTGGAATTCGCAACCAGACGAAGAAGGTTTGCGCGTTGAGAATTCCGTCGGTTTGAGAGGCGTTGTAAAAATGGCTTGTTGTCTGTGCACACAGTGCTAGGTGGAAGGCGTTAGAAGCAGAGGCCAACTGAAGGTCAAGGGCATCGACCTCAAAAGAGGAGCCTGTCAGTCTTTTTCGAGCACAATTTGTATGCGTTCCGAGCGGAATGCAGCGCGGAAGCGGCGGCTGAGGCAGGCTGAGTTGCACGTACTTCTGCGTAGGCGCGAGTCAACTTCCGACGATTACAGGATTGCCCAAGAATGATGTTTTTGCTCGCTGTTGGAGAATGCAGTTGGAGATCGTGGTGGTTTATAAAGAGGTGAAAACTGTCCAACCTCGAGGCCCTGCAACAAGATGGTCTTGAGCAGAGAAAGAGGCGGGGTACGGAGTGGGGAGGAGTAGGCGATGGGCAACGGAGGAGAAAGATCTGAGATATGATGAGAACGGGGGGGAATACCAGAGCCACCTAAGAGCTGGAGAAGAGGATATCCTCAGAATCGTGTGTGGATGCTCGATCCGTATTCCGCAATCCCTAATGCGCACCACAAAAGATGCTTGTTGCCTGTGTGCTGTGCTAGTATTATGAGGTGAGGGAGTTGTGGTAACTCTTCCGAATGTATAAGAGATGCCGGCGTGTCGCCGATGAATAACTAACACGCAACCGATGCGCCGGACAATACGAGTTCGTGCTTGGCTATCTCGCTTGGTCTTTCCGACCGTCTTGTTCTTGTGTATGGTTTGAATGGTGCGGGTGGGTTGTAATGAGATCTTCTCAAAAGCGTGCGCCGTAACTGATCCATCAACCGTCAACCTCTATGCAATGCCTCGGGGTACTTGCTTGAATCCGGATGCTGCCATCCCCAGACTCGGACTTACACTCCCGATCCAAAGTGGGTCCTGGTCAAGGTGATCCCCGGGCCGTCCGCGGGTCCCTAATCTCCTTTCACGGTCTGGATCCGCTGTCGTCCGCTGCCTCTCCGCCAGGTGACGGTCGCTGACAGTTTTCTTGTTAATTAATCGACCTTCAACGCTCACAACTGACCATTTGTCGTTGAGGTTTGCAAGGCTGACCCCCAAGATGATGACGGGTGTGAGTCCCTATAAGCTGACTGCCCAGCCCAGGATCGATCACTGATTGGGGCAATCCACGGAACCTTGTATAAGCGAGATAGTCTCCAGGTTGTTGAATACGGTCGGCTATCTGGGGGCGGTTGCGTGGCCTTGTGTCCTGCCTTGTGAGTCCAGTGTGTCCTCTCAATCTGCCTGCGTATACTCCTTGAGATGTTCCAGATCCGAAATGCTCTCTGAGACACCACCGCCTTCTTGTCCCGCATGTAAACTGTCCAAATGGATGCCGGTCCCGGTTGGTTAATTGCCCGATGTCTGATGTCTCTTGTTTCCTTGTGGTTGTGGAAGGCGTACAGTGGAGCACTGAAGTTCGCCTGGCTGAATCTGGTTGAGGCTCGTGCTACCTGAGATATGGGAGAACGAAGGTGGCGTTTGAAGTAACTGGGCAGTGACAAGGTGAGCGCTGCCTGGTGGTTAGAGATTGATATTCAGAGTTTATGCAACCTCGCAACAAAAAGTCAAGAATTACAGAAGAAGAATAGTTCAGGGTACGGTGAAGTTTTACAAAAGCCCGTGATATCCAAGCGGCTCATCAACATCTTATATACTGATACTGACCGAGGAGAGGGCAAAGATGTGTATACGAGGTCACCCACACATTCCAATACCGATGGCTTGTCAACAACGTCTTCTGACCTTATCGGCCAAAAAGGGTGGGCTGGAATCATGGCTCAAAACATTGCCCGGTTCTTCTGTGGATTTCCTTCGACATCTTTCGGGGTGTTGATTTAGCTGATCGGGAACATCGGAGGAGATGGGAGATTTTGTAAAGGTAAGATGGGCGAAGAGCATCCAGCGATGATGGAGGGCATCTGTCTATCAGCGTGACTCGGCGGGTGAGACACTAAGGCACACCAATCCGAAAACGTTGATCATGGCAACCTCACGCCCAGTTCACGAACCATGCTCCCACGGTCTACATCTACTCCAGACCTGGGTGCGGACGGTTTTATCCGATCTAGGGAGGGATCGGTATATACCGTATCATTTTCGTGACAGAAATTTCTGTCTATTTACTGAAAATCATCAGGATATTTTCCATCCTTTACAGTACGGACCATACCTTCTTGCTTCGCCCTCTGTATTTGGGACTTCAAGGTCATTTTCTGGCGCAAATGCCTAGTAGAAGTAGGGTCCTTAAACGAGAAGCGCAAAGTCCAACGTTTCTCTCAACGCTCGATAACCCACTGTAAGAAACACTAAGCGAAAACCTCTTCTTACTCGAGTTCAACTTGCTTAGAAGGTGTAGTGTGCACGGGCCCTGGAAATTACCGAAATTTCGGTATTTGTTTATTTACTGAAAACCATGAAGCTTTACCGTAATAGTCCTTCCCTAATCCGATCTGAGTTATCTAGACTCTGGGTGGTATCTAAACTCCAAAGATTAAACACGAAGACTCCTAGTGCATAATGCTGGTGCTTAGAGCTACCATATACGAACGTGCTTGTAAGCTCTTCAGCAATACACATACCAATAAACCTTCAATATGCCATGCACGTCGCCTCCTATCGAGTAGATTTTCGGCCGTAACCGTTCACTCATCCAAGAAGATGCCCTCCTTCAGGCGGATAACAGCCGGCACGATAATTCCGAGGCAGAAAGGGCAACTCACCGAGAAACCGGGGGCTCAACTGGCATCCAGCAGTTGAGGAGCCGGCCGATGTAGGACTCTTTGGACAGCAAGGGGAAGCATATTGGCAGATCCTAGCCATCGCCATCTCCATCCCCATCGCCGTCTTATCGCGCCAAGTGTCATCTGAGACGTTGAGCCCTCGTCGCTATCAGGATCAGAGCCTGCCCTGCCTGCTTTCCAGTTCCCATAGTAAGACCGCGCGCTAGGTAAGCGAGGCGTGGTGGTGAAGTCGTACTGTAGTCCTCAGATCTGACGTTGGCCCATGGACCCCGCACCATTGCTGACGTCGAAGGTCAAGACCGTCAAGGACATGCAATTCATATGAATTCCATGCTTCCCTTTGCCGTACGTCGAGTACGATTGATTGCTACAAAGCACATCGGAAGTCATTCCTCGCCGCGTCGTCTAATGAAGGTTGTCTCTCTGGAGCAAGTTGTGCAACATTCAAACATTGGTTGCCCCTGTAGGACTGCTTCCCCTCATGGCGATGGCGGAGGACTACCCCTCCAAACGAAGGGGTTCAGTTTTGGAGAGTGGATGCCTTCCCATGTCGCTTTGGATGCCACCCTACGAGCTGGGTTCGTGATCACCTTGTAGACCAAGGATGGTGTGGACTGGCCAATCAGATGACAGGTGTCAAGTGGTTGCGTCCGATCAGGCCGTTGCATGCGCATTTCAGTCCCACCTCACTGCCGCCGCTAGCTGGCCGAGCTGGCCAAGTTGGCTAGAGCCAGCAAGCTTCAACTCCGAGCAACCTCAGCATTGTTGTGTACTCGTCGGTTAGGTTGATGTGGGCCTCGCTTATATAACAAGCCAACCAACTCTTCTCGTCCCTCTGAGAGTCAGATTTTTTACATATATCTTGCAAATGGTATATTTATCAAGAAGCTTACTTAGCCATAACTCCATCAATTTTAATCGTACAGCATTGTGAATAGCCTCATTCTTCTTGTCTTAACTAACTCTATCGCTTTATCATAGCGCATTTTAATCTTGATGTTGCTGCGTGGGTGGAAAAGGCTACACGTCATTGCCTTGCCCGCCAGAAGCATGTGATGCACCAGCTTAAAGAACATCAAAAACTACCACAAAAGCAAAACATCATCAATTTTGATCGTATAGCATTATGAATAGCTTCATTCTACTCGTCTTAACTTCCTCTATCGATTTATCATAGCGGATTTCGATTTTAATATTACTACGTAGGTAAAAAAGACTGCATGTTATTACTTCACCTGCTAGAAGTATCAATGTGATGCACTAGCTTAAGGAACATCAGAAACTACCATAAAGGTAGAATATTATCAATTTTGATCGTACGACATTGTAAATAGCCTCAATCTATTCGTTTTAATTACTTCTATCGATTCATTATAGGGCATTTCGATCATAAAGTTACTACGCAAGCGGAAAAGGCTAGAAGGTGAGGATAAGCTAGATATTATACTATAAAAAGGTCTAACGCATAGGCCAAAGTAGGCTTCTCAATACCACGATAATATATTATGATATTTTCATTATAATGTAAATACACAGCTGAATGCGCGCGATCGAGACCATCAATTTGAATATTTTATCATCTTTTTTGGTTGTGTTTTGGTAGAGATATGAATAGTTGAGGTTTTTGAAAGATATACAACTTGCAAGATATATGTAAACAATCCGACTCTCAGAGCCTACCAGCTAAATTGACGGCCTATCTCTGATAAATTAACGGTCTCTAACCTGATTTGGACTAGTATCCTATTTTTTTACTATGTCTGTCCCTATACAAATTCATACTATACTAATATTATTGTAAAACTATACTAACGCTGTACGCCCTATATATAAATTAGTTAGTACCGTAATACACGCGTACATTCAATGAAGCTACGCATCTACACATAAATTGCACATCACTAGATTTTATAGAAGGTTTGATATTCATATGGATAATAATAGATAACTAGTTAACTAATTAAAATCAAATAATTTGCTCACTATACTTAGCAGCCTTCGATTACTTCTACTTAGTAACTTACTTAGCGGTTAGTACAATACTACTAGGGGGTACCATAGCACTAGCTATAGCACTAAGTATAGTACTAGAAGATATAGCACTAGCTATAGTACTGGGAGGTACTATAGTACTAACTATAGCACTAAGTATAGGCATAGCACTACTATATACTATCTATATAAGTAAAGCTATTGCTAATCTATACTCTTCCTATTATACTATTATTATCTCTTATATTTATTATAATTATTAGGTAATAGTAAGCTTTTTTGTAGTCTTTACTTTCTTTTTAAGCGGGGCATTGTGTGACGGATTATAACGTATTAAAATATTACAATATTAAGTACTAGAGGGAGTAGAGGGATCTAGAATAGTAAGTATATTGTTGTTGCTAAAGGCGCTAGCGGGCAAAGGCTAGGCGCTATTCTGAACCTCTATTGCCTATCATCTATTAGAAACTCTATCCAGGTCTTCTTCATAATATAGAGTAAGGAATTCAATAGAAGGAGGCTATATATTAGTTAGTATAAGAAACTTACAGTATAAAACATTATTGCCTAACTAGTAACTAATATACTTTTTCTTTAAAATGCTAGTATTTATTAATATAAGGTATTGTAAGATAACTGTTATTGTAAAGTAGTAGTATTAGCTAGTGCTAGTACGGTAGTCTATACTAATAGCAATAATTGCTAATATATAAACCTTACTATAGTTTGTTCTCCTTCTTTATATATATTATAATATTCAACTACTTTTAGATTAGATTAAGTCTAGTGAGCCCTACTGTAAAAGCGTGATTCTACGAGAGATATGACTGCAAGACTAGAAGCTACAAATTAAAGTAATATTAAGTGTAAGGAGGAAAGGGAAGCTGTTAAACGAGGGCATCACGGTTCTGGACATATAAGTCAGAACTGCCACTCGTCGCCGCCTTCCCGATCCGTAAGTCTTATCGATAAGAATATGAGCCTCATTCCATCCGATGTGCCATAGTGCCCTGTGCCTAGCACCCCATTACCTAGTAGCTAGTGCTCTGGCGACCTGTCTAGTTATGCCATGACACCTATGAGGTATAGAAGGCGCTGTATAACTTTATAATTATATTTCTTGACCTTTTTGGAAGTTTATTCTTAATAGTTTACATTGTAATTATTTTATAAGTAAGAGAGGGTTTTGTTAATAGTTAGTAAAAGTATATTGAGATCGATAAAGTAATTCTTAAGTAGTCATTTCAATATACTACATAAATTCTCTATGTGTAACGTGACTTGCACACCAAAATTTCAATATCTCTTGACCCAGTAATAGGCAAATTCGTATCGTATTAGGAGGTAAACGTTTTTTAAATATTTGATTAACGCTGAATCCTATAGTTAGTATTATTATTAATAATAATAGAGGCTATAAAGGATGATTTGCCTAGTTGATTATTAAATTCTTTTATTAAAATAGTCTATTATTTATTAAAGTTCTCCTTTGTATTAGTATATACGATTACCTTCTAAGTTATTAGAAAGCTATCTATATTATTAAACTATTTTCTCCTTAATCTAAGGGGAGCGCGGCTAGAAATTAATTCTATGAGTTAGTTATTATGGTTATTATTAATATACTAGGTAGTATACTTTAGTAATAGTAATTTAGTACCTACTATACGAATAACATTATTATAATTAGCGGGGTTATTTTAAATATCGCTCTCACTAGGAAAGTAATTACTATTACTTCCCCTATTTCCTAACGTTATACTTTCAAGAGAACTATCCTACTTCTTTCTAGTATTATATAAAACATTCTTTATAACGTACTAGAAATAAATTTGGTATTAAACGTTATTGTTAAAGATCTCTCTATATGCGTACTTAAAGGCTTTATTATAATCAGTTATAATAATATATGGTTAGAGAATACAATATTGTATAAGGAACCCTCTTATAACGTTAAGTACCTACGTAAAAGATTTCTCCTTTTTATTATTAAATAAGTAGTAACTAATATTAAAAATAGTATATATTAATGTAAGACTATAAATCGATAACAGAGGTATATTAAATCTATTTGATTTTATAAGTATAGTTTATTGATTAAACTTCTAGATTCTTCACCTATTATTCAAGATACTAATTGTAAGTCTAGAAGACCTATTAGATTTTATTATTTTTTAAACTCTCTTATCAATAGAGCTTATAATTAAAGCGCCTATACCTTCATGAGATTCGATGTTCATAGCTCAAAAGTATTATAGAGATTAACACTAAAGATCATAGTACCATAGGCTCTATATCGAAGCACGGAAGGCATGATAGTTTTGTCTATTTACAGCTAGAATGCAAAAAATTCCTCCTGCGCATAGACAGGCAGAATCTCACTGCCTTACCCAAAAAGGAAATTTTGCAGATCATTAAGACACGGTCTTAATAGCAATGTAGACTATACTACATTTCAATACCTTCAGATAGCCATAGCTCAGTCAAAACTACATGCATCAGAATGTGAAAAATGCCATTAAATAGAGCAAATTCGTCTGATTCTTTCAATATCTTCTACTAAAAGATGCAGTATAAAATGCAGTTAGAGGCTATCTTATAATGCGATTTTAATAATATGACTATAGCTCACGTGACTAATTTTTGAAGCAATGCAATTTCAATGATGTGACCATAGCTCACGTAACCGATTTCTAAAGCAATGAGGATAACCAAACCTCCTAACCCTATTAAAAAAAAAATTAAAAAATTGTCTAAGTCCCCAAAATGACCAAGTCTCCAAAATAACCAAAACTTCTAACCCTAAAAAAAATAAAAAAAAATAAAAAAAAATAATTTGACCAAATCTCCAAAATGACTAAGTCTCCAAAATGACCAAGTTCCTAAAATGACCAAATATCCAAAATGACTAAAACTCCTAACCCTAAAAAAAATTAAAAACAAATTAAAAATTTAATTTATTGGCCTAAAGGTGTGGATTCGTAGGCGCTTCTCTGTCTCCCATGGGATTTGGCTTCGCTTAGGAGAACTGTATTTTAAATATTAGGCGTAGTCGTAAGATGCTAAATAAATTACTAAATAGGTAAAAGAGTGCTAGCTAGTATAGACTTTTAATAGGTAAGTATATTAATAACGTCCCTACTTTTAATATATATACTTAGGAATTCGATATAAATAGCAGCGATAATGTCTAATAAGGTTACTTTTGGTTGCTTTATTAACCTTAAAATATTGGCGACGATATTATTATCATAAGCTATACGATAATAACTAGGTAGAAAGGCAGCGCACTTGACGTTGAAATTATACTTATAATCAGTGTATTAAATAATAAACTTCTATATTTTCGTCTTCTTTATTTTAATTATAAAAACCGCCTTCGCCTTCTATTTACAATCCTTCTTCTAAGTCTTACTTGAATATAGGCCTTTACTATTCGATAGGAACTCAGGAGCCTCACTACAAATAAAATCCTATTTATGAATGATGCCCCCGCAATAGTTGCTTTTGCGCCGCTTGCTAATATAGAAACCTATTTTTAAGGCGACGCTATTTGTATCTTTAAAAAGGGCGTTAAAGGAATCTTACTCGTTATTATATAAATTTTAGAAGCTATTATCATTATTAGCGGTTGCAGTTATTAGGAAGAAAGTTGGCAGGACAGCTAGTTTATCACTATTATTAGGAGAATCCTCGCCTACGAATTCATTATAATAATCTTCATCCTTATTATTATCCTCTATCTTAATTTCTATGGATTCTTTATAGGTGACGATGACGCTGACGTCGTTGTTATCTAAGTCGCTAATCGTAAAGGGATTATCAGTAGTGCTAATAGTGCTGGACATTATTGTAAAGTGTATAATTAATTTGGTGGTTGTTGAAGGTAAGAATCAAAGTGAGGTATAGACCTAGAATTTTAAAATTACCAAGTTCAAAATGCATATACATAATTTAATACAGTTTTATAGTAATAATAGTGTGTAGTAGATTTGTATGGCGCTAATATTGAAAGAAAACCTAGGTGGCTCCCTGACTGCTTTCCGAATCGGGTTAGACACCGTTAATTTATCAGAGATAGGCGTCAATTTAGCTGGCACGTCTCAGAGGGACGAGGAGAGTCGGTTGGCTGGCTGTAAGCGGGCCCCCAAAGGGAGGCCCCACATGGCCCCCAGAGGGTGGCCAGTGCGTGCACCTAACCGACGAGGAGGGCATCAACCTGTCACCATTGCAACACGCCCTAACACGCGCATTTGGACTATCTAGACTCTTATTATTTGCACCTTCACACAACCGCGCACCCTACTTCTATTGCACTAGTCGGCCAGCCAGCCATCCAAGAGATACCCGAGTTGCCGACAGCGTGTGCCAGGCATCCCTAGCGACACTGTCGAACACGCACACCGCGTCGGAAGGCGGCGACAAACACGGAACTCTCCCCAGACGACCCCCAAGCGTTTCCAACATTTGGAAGACAAGGGCTTGAAACAGATCGCCAAAACCTGCTATTTTTGCAGCCGATAGCCTCCCGAGCTGTCGCGAACTTGACTACGGTATCATCTGAACACCAAACGTTGGTCTTATTCCTGTCAACCTCCGGCCGTCTGGTGGTCGCATGATTGCTCTGCTTCCCTGATATCAAACATCAAGACTAATTCTCCCTCTTCGGACACAGCCTGTGGTCGCTTCTGTCAGTCGCCCTACCCGCTGCGAGCGTATCTCACCTTACCGCACCACCCACTCCGGCACCGTTATCCAATAACACCGCTTGCTCGACCATCTACACACCCCTTTTCCATCCGATCTATCACAAGTCAGCTCCGGCCTTGTTTGTCAGTAACCGTTCTCGTAAAGACGGTCACTGGACACTCTATCTTTACATCGGTTTATAGTACTGGTCAACTTGCGGTCCTGGACGAAACGAGACCGGAACTCTCGCATCTCACAAAGGCTCCACCCCCACGGCCTCATACTAGCGACACCCTAGACATCCCCTCTCCTGGGCATCATGGCTTCGGCATCTTTCCGAGACTCGCTGGGCTCTCTAGGATGGTCCCGCCGAGAAGCGGACATTCCTGTCAACACGTCCCAACAGCGCGGTCTGCTCTCATCCATCAAGTCTCTCAACCCCTTCGGCAATGGTGGCTATGTTCAACTACCAACAACTGAAGGCCCCGGTGCTGCTCTCCCAGCACCTACCCGTCGGGAAGAAGAAGAAGGCTGGTTTGTTTGTGAGTCAACCCCCATTCTGCCTGGTTCAGTCGCTCGTCTTTCCATGTTGCCTGCTGTGCTTTGCAGCATTTGCCCTTCGTACCCCTGCAGAGAAGATCCGCACTGCAGGACATGTGCCGCTTTTGCGTCTCCGTGTCTTAGTTACCAGGTTGCAGAGCATTTGGGAGGGAGGGGGAGGGCATAGCGGTTTCATCCTCCTTGTTATATCCACGTCCACTTTGGAAATCATGGTCACTACGGCAAGGCTAACTAGTACTCTATAGTGAGCCGGTGGGACCGCATGTTGATTTTCGCTGCTTGCAATCTGGGCGCGCTGGCCTGCTTCGTCCTGGCCTTCGCCTTGTTCCCAGTGTTGTCGCTAAAGCCGCGCAAACTCGTGATCCTGTGAGTGCCTCCTTGCTATTCACAGCCTTCCCCCTCCCCTCCACCAAGTTGTTTTCCCAAGCCCAGCCCTTACTCCTCCTCTTGGAAATCCGGTCCCCCCCTCCCCCCATTTCTTGAATTGACTCATCATTATGCCCTGGAACCCGTCGTTATATCCGGTTGATGGTGCATATGCACATCATTCGCATGATACCCTAGCCATGTTGGCGGCCCGATGACTCTACGAGGCTGATCATCCGGCACTTGGATGACTTGTTGGCATCATCGACATTTTAAGGGGCAGATCGGATAGTCAACGATGGATGTCTTACTAACGCGTGCTGTCATCCACTCGACAGATGGACACTCGGCTCGATACTCTTCATCACGTCCTTTGCGGCTATGATGGGACCATGGGCGTACTTTAAGCACCTGACCTCTGGTACAAGGTTGCCTTTTACGTCGGCGTACTTTGGCTCCTTGATTCTGACCATGTACTTTGCTCTTAGCGTGAGTTTGCTCTGGCCCCCTTGTCCGGCGTATGATGGTTGACTAACATGGTGGAAAATAGCTGCACAGCACGATCCTCACCCTCCTTTCCGCCCTCGTCCAGATGGCGGCTCTGATCTGGTACCTAGTCAGCTACTTCCCTATGGGGGCGGATGGTCTTCGCGTTGCGACGTCTTTCGGTGCCCGCAGAGCCGCCGCCTGGATGTCTGGGTAATATGGTCAGGGATGGGATATGATGGGTTTACACCTGTGGTAGCCCGCTTGGCTGTGCGCTTGTCTGTGCGATGCTGTAGCGCACTCACGACATGTTCGTGCTCCGACAACGCGCCTTTGGATTGCGTGTATACTTAAAAGCAGGCTTTGTCAAGTATGGGTTGTGGATAGTACCGTAAATAATACAAGTCATTCTCGTCAAGAAGACTCGCGGTCCTTATTCTCAACACCACACAGCACGCATTCTTTCAACAAGCCTAGCTCAACAATGCACAGCTCACGGTTCAGCAGATGGCCTTTTTGTGCCCCCCGACAGACACCGGCGTTACACAAGCTTCCATCCAACTGTCCACTCGACGGGAACACTGGAGATACCAGACAACGGCATAGAAACTTGCTGTTTGGAGCAGACCCCCAAGGCTCCCCTCCATGCCTCTTCCTTTTCCGCCTCTCCCTCTCCGGCGTCCCCCTCTGCCCTGCCCTCCACCTCTATCTTGCCCTCGGCCTCTCCCTCTTTTCGGTCCAGTTTATGCATTTACCACACGTCACTACCTAGTCGGTTGACTACCTATGTTCGCCATGCTCTCGAGTCCGCGTTGCTCCAGCATGGGGATGGATGGCTTACGGCCGGGCAACCTGATTCCGAGTGGAACATACCTCTACTTTTGCTGGCAATGTCCAGCCATAGGAACTGTGCTTGCTGGCACCGGACCGAACCGAGTGGGAGGGGAAACCTCGATCGGAACTTGAAGAGCCGTATCCACAACTCGAAGCCACATCCACATCCACAGTCAGGGGCGTTGGCACAGCAACCGCGAAAACCTTTGGAGGCCGGGGAGCGAACAAGCACGACCTACGCACGAGCGGATGGCTTACCTATTCCATGCCATGTCTATCATCACCGAACCAAGTTCCCCCTCACCCAGACGTGGAGACTTCATCAAGGATGGAGGAGACCCGAGACCCTGAAAGCGTTGTATCAAGCTTGCTGCTGCCAATATCTTGCAGCCACCATGATATCCATCACCGATATCTGTCTCCGTCTCTGTCACATCACCCCTTCCATCATGTCCGCAAGCACTCTGCTGTCAGCCATCAATCAAGGCACGTTTCCAAGCACGGAAGAGGAATATGTGAGAAAAGCCATTCTATTCGTCTGCACTATCTATCGTTCTATCAAGCCGAATCCCACCGCCCAACGCCCAAGTCCCAGACTCCCAGACACTCACCCATCCTCCAATCCTTCCAAAACGACAACCTTCCCCCCTCCCCTCCCCTCCCCTCTCCTCCCCTCCCCTCTCCTCCCCTCCCCGCCCACCAAGTCCCACGATGCGTCGTCTATTTGGCCCTAGGCAGCAAAGCCACCTAGGTTTCCAGGTAGTGCCACGTGGAGGCATAGACGTCCGACTTCACTACCCTTTTTACTCCACACTCGTGATCGGGAGGGAAAATTGAGCGCGACTTCGCAACTCACAACCCAGCTAGGTTAGTACGCCAAAACTCCAAACGCCACAACTCCCAACTCCCAACGCCCCAACTCCGTCCCCAGTCTATTAACTCTACATGTTCTTTTTTTTTTGTGTTTTTGTTTTTTTCTGTTCAGAACAAAGAAATGAATCTACTTGCCTGGTCGTCTTGTCGCCGTCCGGTTTCTGCTCCCTCCTCCGCTGCAGCTTCCTCGGTGTCGATCGTTCGATCGTGCTTCCCGGCTTCGCGCCTCACGGTGTAAGTCCTCCACCCCGCCCCCCAAATCCTCCGACGCGGTCCGATCGTGCGAATTTGTTGTCCTCCACTGCGCTGAAAGACTGTTAGTGATTTGTCACAGACCAGATTGGGGTTTTGAGAGAACTCACTCCTTACGCCTCAGATAGTCGCTAGGTACTCTCCTCCACACTTTTACCCCTTCATAGCGCACGCGATCTGCACCCGGTGTGCGCGACCGTGTTACACTCTCCGCAGAAGACTACACTAGTTGGCTAGTTCGTGTAGACCCGGCCCGAGATAGGGTCCCGGATAACTCTAGGGCCCCGAGGAGCCTTTCGAGCTTCTTCTTGGCGACGCCAGTGGGCCTCCAAAGCGACCCTCGCCTGACGTTGCCTCTCCTCCTGAGCAAGACGATGGGCAGCGTACTCTCGCACGCGCTCATCATTTGCCCTGCGCCATTGCTGACGCCTCTCTCTCTCCGAAAGCGTGGAGATATCAGAGTCCGAACCAGATCCGCGCCTTGCGACGCGCGCTTTCTGCTCCTTCTTGACGGCTGGAATTGGGCTGTCGAAGAAAGAGTGATCTGATAACCAGTCTTCCTCGTCCGTTGGATGGAACGATGAACAGACGGAAAGGTTGTCGAGATTGGGACTTTCAGAATCAGCAGGGCTCTAAGCCGCGTCATCGTCGGAACCATAAATCGAGGGACTCGTGCTCTTGGTCTTGTAGGCGAGCGAGCACTGCTGTCGCACAGGGGTGCGCGGGACAGCGACGAGAGAGGAAGTCGAGGACTTGAGAGTGTTGCCGTCGAAGGGTGACACAACGGACTTCAGACCAGTGGCGAAGAACTCGGCGAGGTGGTCGAGACCAGAACCGAAGAACTCCAGCATGGCCGAGGTGGTGGTATCGTCTGTTGTCTGAGTGGAACAACTTCGATAGTTGGAACCACATCTCTGCTCGGGGATCGATGGAACCTCGGGGAACCAGTCGATGATCTTGTTGAACAGCGATGCGGCGAGTCTGGCCAGTACATCGAACGGCGTGATTGTCGAAAGTGAGAGTGTGCCTGTGATGGCGTCGACAATGATGATGATGGTACCGAAGATGTGCTGGTCCAGCCACATGACTGCGGCCTTCCAAGCCGGCCACAAGGTGGCGTCGAGAAGCTCAAGGCAGTGCGCAGCCGATGTGTACAGTAGCCAGAGGACCCTCATGAGGAAGGTGCTGAGTGGCGACAACTCCTTCTTGCTTATGTTGTTGTGCATTTTGATGATGGTGATTGCTGATTGATGAGATGAAAAAGTAGTGTTGCGTGTGCAAGAAGTGACGGCAGAATGTTGTTGATAGCTTTGGTTGCGATCGTTGAAGAGAGGAAAGAGGAGAAGAACGGGAGAGGAGCGGATGCGAGAGGGACTGTTTACTTGGGCCACAGGAGCAGCCCACGTGACAGGCAGGATCACATGTCAAGAGCAGCTGATTTGGGAAGGCGCGCCCTCCTCGTGGACGCGTACCCGTGGTCGCGGTTTGGGAAGGCGCGCCCTACTCGCTACTCGTGGACGCGTACCCGTGGACGCGGTTTGGGAAGGCGCGCCCTGCCTGTGGACACTCTTGGGCCGGAGGGTTGGGGGGATTCCGAATCTGTCCGGGGGTCTGCGGGCGGGGTCTACAGGCAAGTAGGCACCTGGAGAGAGAAGGAAATACAGGAGGCAAGTGATACCTAGGGCAAGTGGAACAGCTACCCGAGGGGAAAGCTCCAGTGGGGAAGTCCAAGAGTCTGAGACGATTATCACTAACTAGGAAGCCTGAAAGGGGGGATGTCAGTCGCCCGATGGAGTCTGGTTACGGTAGTTCTGGCCACTGTAATTTGCATTCCCAGGTCCCAACGCTAGAAGCTCTAACGACTTTTTCAGAAGGTGGTCTGGGCCTTGCAGTGAGGATGGGGTGAGGGTATCGTCTGAAGAGGCGTATGAAGCCATCGCGGTCATTAATGAAAGGGGTTTGGGAAAGACCACCACTTTCATCGCTTTGGAGTTTTATCTGAGAATTAAACATTTATATGCCGTGAAGTTAAGCTTGGCGATTGTATTATATGTCATTGGTCAGCCCTATTTGTGGACCCGCGCACCGGTGTCTCGGTTCCTGGTTCCTGGTTCCTGCTTGCTGAAGTGGCGTCCAACCCTTGTCATGTGCCCCCCATAAGGAACCATCGCTTCTCCATAAGCAGGCGCATGCATGATACCCGACATGTCTTTGATGGCAGAAGTATATTCTGGGATTATACTACCTGTAGGTCAACATTGGCATTGTTTACAGGCACAGGGACGATCTCCTTCTGCTGGGCAGCTAAGGGTGTTGCCCGAATTGCGGCCGAAGACCATGAATTTTGCGGTGATGCCTGCAAGACGGTTATGCAGATGCAGACATTTCAAGGTATGTTCTCTTCAATGGAATGCTTTCACGGCGACATACCTTCGAGCGGTGCCCTTCATTACGGCAGAGACAGTGCCTCATGTGATCAGTCGATTGACGTACAGGTAGATTCCGAACAATTAGCCATCGCATACTCACATCCCGCTCCGATTGACGACGGCAGGTCCATCGCACGACGACAACTCTGTCTTCAGTTCTCGGCACGGTCAAGCCTTTCAAATGTCGACTTCTCCTCGAAGCACCGAAAGCGTGCGTCCTCCTCCCACACCTGACGCTTAATAGGTACATGTACCTCCGTAACAATATTCGACAACATTGGGCCTCCACCAATTAACTCTTCCGCCGATATAACAGCTCCTCATCATCGGCCAAGTAGGCCTTGTGGACGATACGAGGCAGTTCTTCGTCAACCAGCTATTTGCAGCAGAATCTCGTCCACCTTCGAAAGAGCGACGCAAGAACACACTGTTAGACCATGACCCAATGGTACCACGAGTCCGATCGAACCTCGACCTGTATAGACATCAACCAAATGGCCGAAGGACTCTTTCTGACGAACAAAGAAATGCCCAGCCTCACGCCAAACAACGTTCCTCGACAACTATTGACGCTCCCAGCACAGTTTCTATCCTACTTTGTATTATTTTCGCCCATTGTTTGTTCACTCGCTTTCTCAGCCCTATCCCAACTATTGCGACACAGCGCGGACGAGCAAACAAAAATCAAGAACAGAAATCGACCCCGGCGGTAAAACCGATGGACGACTCCACAAACGCGCGTAGGACAAAGCTTTACCATAACGTATCGGTTTTGTTGTATCTGCTCATTCTCTTACCTCTGCTCAAGGTGCCCCATGACTGGAAACATTTGGCACCAAAGCCAATGAACTGATACCGAAAACACTCATCAAACGGTCCGGCTATTCACAAGGACGTCCAACAGCAACCCTTCATCTTAGCACCTTCAACCTCGGGGAAACACATCGTACTGGCTCATATTCCCGGCGAGTTGTTGAAGATTCCCAAGGATGAACGTGGCCATTAGGATGTCGCAGGAATGGGGCCGTTGGATCGACTGTCGTTTGCCCCCTCTCCGCGAACCAAGTGCATTCGGAAACTTGATCGAATCCGAGCCACAGTCTCAGTGCTATGGCGAGCTCACACATTTGTTCGAAATGCTGCGTTGCAAGCTTCATGCTATCGACGTTCTCGTCACGGTTAGTGCGAACCCTTGCGCCCAAGTAATTCCCTGGTCCGCTAACCACGTATCAAATTACCTTTACCTAGGACGTGGGTAGACGGACGTCGTTCCGCTAACATCCTCTCCCAAACAGCGAATCACCAAACGATGATCTCCCTATGTATCCAGTCTCCAGATCGCGGGGTCCCCGCCGTTGCCGCCAATGGATATTCCTTGGGTACACTATAACGAATCTGGCAGATCTGAACTACTACTCCAGCCATCCAATCCAATGCAGTCCGATCCAATTCGATCCGATCGCATCTCTCCAGCTCCTCCTCGTCCCTTCTTGGGGCCCGCTGATTAGGGGCCCTCCAGAGGTCCGTGCGTACTCCACTTTTCTTAAGCCGAAAGTACCGATTGTACAGATCTGATGGGTACGTTTATAAATGTAAATTACAATTGTGCGCTCGTTACGCACATGTATAAAGGATAACGTGTAGTTTATAGTATTAAAATACTTATATATTATATATACAATATATAATAATAGTTCAATCCTAATGGTACTGAAAACTGAATTTATTGCTAAGTACTCTTAATACTAACGCGATATAAATTATAAAATAACGTTTAGTACCATAAAACTACTGTAATATAAACTATAAAATAATGTTAATATTATCCCTTCTTCTACCCACTGGGTAGACTACATAGTTAGTTAGCGTGTATAAGACTAATAATAATAATATCCCCTTTTCTGTAATATTAATTTCTATTATACCTAATGTTTGCTGCGATGCTCTGACTGGCCTATAATGATAGTACCAGTACAGGGTTGCTACAGTGAACTATGCACTTATAGCAGAGCGGAGTGGAAGCGGTAGGAAGTACGACAGCAGTGCTGAAGGAAGCAGCGTAGTTGCAAATACAATAAAAGGATGTTATAAAAGAGGTCTTAGAGAGGACTCTGCTCTCAAGACAGAAGGTTGTAGTAGACTCTGCACTGTGAGAAACAACTATTATAGTGAACTCTGCACTATAAGAAAAGATTATATTGTATTGCTTGAGTTGTGCTTGCTTGCTTAAGGAGTGACTAACTGAAGGAGAAGAGAGGTCTCTATATACATGAATATTAAGCATCTAGAAGCTTCTGTTGAATTCTGTGATGACAAGTTAGTCTGGAAGAAATGTTAACTAAGCTATAAGACTCTAGAATACGGTGGTAAAACCTCTTGTATTCTAGTACATTCTGTGGGGACTGAGTCAACTGTTTCCGTGGAAGGAATAGTTGTCACAGCGGTGGCAGACTACTACACTAACTAGCTCATATTCTCGCAAAAGGGTACAAGTAACCGAAGCTGGCAATTCGGTCGCTCAAGTGGTTTTATATAGTTGCGACGGATGACCAGGCCGTCACATTCCCCTCCTTACATTGAGAGGTTCATCCCGAACCTCAACCTCCTTCCGGACACTGTGCCAGCTAGCAACAGTTCCTAGGAGCTGATCGAATCTAATTAGGAGCTCTCAATTAAGGCCTTGCGGCACCGCCAGTGTACGCTATGCATCCATACTACTCTCGGTGTTCTATCCACGGTAAGGAGAACCTATATAAGGATACCCGAAAAATCCAAAGATTTTTCTAACTACGAGGTTCGAACTCGTAGCCTTTTAGCTTCAGTTAAGTGTCACGGTGGTAGCAGACCACTACACTAACTAGCCCATGTCCTCGCAAAAGGGTACAAGTAACCGAAGCTGGCAATTCGGTTGCTCAAGTGGTCTTATATAGTTGCGACGGATGACCAGGCCATCACAATAGTGTTCTCAGCAATTAACCTTCTATACTATAAGGTAGTACAAGGCAGTTATAAAGCACAGTACTAGTCACACGTTAACACCTAATAACCTACTATATCCTTCTAATTTATATTAACTTCTATCTTCTATTTTCCACTTCCAAATTATTATATATAGAATATATAAATCCTATTTCTTAGGAGGCAACAGGTTAATATTATCATTAGGAGTAGCTTATTTAATAGCGAATCTAATAATCTGCAGCGTATAAATACTTGGGCTGACCTAAATACTATTAATATATATTCTATATATTATTTATTATTAATAGAATTTAAAGAAATTAAATATTTACTCGATATTTATTATACGGAGTATTTTTAGTACGTATATTTAAAGCGCCTAAAGCTTTCTAAGGCATTTATTAGGGGGTAATAAAGGGCTCTAACTCTTTCTCTTTATACCTTTCTAGAAGGGTTATATTATTACCTGTCTTATTAATAATAAGGGTAACTTTCTTCAGAATCTTAGGCTAGATAGCCTATTCTTCCTCCTCTTCCTCCTCCTCCTCTTCCTCCTCCTTCTCTTCCTCCTTCTCCTCCTCCTCCTCTTCCTCCTCTTCTTCCTCTTCCTCTTCTTTCTCTTTATCCTCTTTCTCTTTCTCCTCTTCTTCTTTCTCCTCTTCATTAGCTTAAGGGTAGTTTTATTATAAATTAATACATATATTAACTATATATACGAACCAAAATAATTTATAATAGTTTATAGATAGTACTATCTGATGATAGGCTACTATAAAAGAAATTTAATATTTGTTATATATATATTTATATATTAGTAATATATTATATCTTAATTATTATTCCAAATATATATAAAATAGGTTATAAGTAGCGAGGTACTAATAGCAGAACGCTTACGCTAGCCTAAACTCTTTTCAAACTACGACTATAAATAAAAAAAGTTAATATTATATATATATATAATAAGTACAGGAGAGAACTTACCTTATAAATAAAAATTTTACTATATATAGCCTTAAATTATAAATCTTATTAAATAAACTCTTTTAATCTACTACTAATCCTATTTATAATTTAAGTGTTGGTAAGAGTATAATAAAAAAAAAAAGCTCGTGAAACGTTGAAACGCGGGTTCTTAGTCGATGATGACAGCAAAATCAATTTTGACATCAGAATCGTATTCAAGACGTCTAATTGCCTACACCTATGATGTCGCATCAATTGCACATTAAAGACGTGGGTGACGTAGCAGTCAGGAGTACTGGTAGTAGTCTGGCAGCGAGCTAACACGCGCCCGGAAATCCCGTGGCTGGAACACTAACAATGACAACAATCGCCAGCAGTGCCGGACCTAAAGCTACTGTGGCCCCGAAACCCCCCAAGGAAGATATAGCGAAGTTCGTTCTCGAGGCTATGAATTCCCTTAGCGTCAATAGCCTATACGACGCACGCGTAGCATAGGTGGAAAAACTTTTCGAGATTGCTAAGGACATCTTACGTGCGCGAGGCTGGATGCCTTAACCTTGTGATAACGCCACTGAGTAGCTTAGGAATGATATGAATGAGCTAAAGAAGATGGTCACTAATATTGCGAAGAAGTAAGTAACCCTCCCGAAGACCTGGGCCGCTGTAGCCGCGGACCTGAACGCTCGACTAATAGGCCTGAAGAGATCCTACCTCACCCCAATAGGCACCCAAGCTTTTGTTTCTCTTCAAGCTGAACGATGCCTCACAGTTAAACTGAATGATAAGCTACTCTCTGCTGAATAGGAGAGGTGTATAGCTAGCAATATTGTGCAAGCGATCAACTAAAAGTATATGAAGGCTGACAGCAAGGTAGTCATGAAGCTACGTCTCAGCGGAGACTATATTATTACATTTGGAGAAGAAGGAGGAAAGTAATATCTGAAGAACCAGGCCTAGGTAATATATACTTTCCATAAGGACGCAACGATCATGTTTCGTACGGTTTTAATGATGGCTTGCAGTATACTGTGGGCGCTCATTGACAATCTTAAGCCAGAGAAGCTGGCTAAAGAGATGTCTGAGGTAAATAAGATCAATATCATCTGAGCGAAGGCATTCTGGAGGAAGCATGGGAGCGAGAGGGGTTCTCTCCTCCTGGAGGTCACTACAGCAGACGACGGAGTTCGTCTCACTAGGAACTCCCTTCTTTGGATAGGTAACGTATTCTATTGTGAACCCTTCAAGCGTGACGTAATCCCCCAGCAGTGTTACAACTGCTAGGAGTTCAGTCATCTACGTAGCTACTGTCCTAAGGAGAGAGAAGCATGGTACCCCTACTGTGCTGAGAAGAGACACCCAGGTAAAACAATAAAGGATGCTGAAGCTAATTGCCCCTCCAACTAACAATCTGACCTTATGAAGTACCTCTTCTGCAATCGCAAGGGACACTTCACGTTCTCTCATAACTACCCGCTCATAAAGACAGTAGTTGGTTGCTCCTTTACGGCGTTCATAGAACGCCTATACGAATTCGCCTCATGAGTAAAACTGATTACCATAGAAGAAACACTAGCTCCCAGCTAACTTGAAGCAGCCTAACTGGCTGATGAGGCTATATAGTAGCAGCAGCCCTAACAACATAACCTGAGGTGACGCAGGAACCCACAAGTGACGCTCCCTCTATAATGCTAGCCTAGTTCCAATCAGCATCCGCGAACGAAGACAGTAACCTGGACATTCCAGACGCAAACCTAAAAGCTTTAAAGTCTGAATGGCAGATAGTAATAGCAAATAAGAAATGCAGCCACTACATGAAGGCGCAGACAGAGCTTCGTGCTAAGCTAGAGGCAGCTAGAGTGAGGCACCAGAAGAGAACCCTAAAGATACTAAACGCTGCTATCAGATTAAGCCTGTATCTACACCAGAAGAACACTACCCTATCTTCTACTCTATAAATCTGAGGATTCTGTACTGGAACGTAGAAGTCATACAATAGGATGAAGATTGCACTAGAGATAGAAGACCACTATAATATCATAGCATTCTAAGAGCTAGGCCAAAACGTGGCCATGGACAGCATCCTCAATACTAGGGCTTCACAGTACTAGGCGTTGAATAGTGCCAACTGTGGGTATGCAGCACTATATGTAAGCAAACGCTTTGCAATCAATCAATGAGATTACAAATAGGGAAAAGACTGGGTTATAATGAGACTTAGGGAAGGAGAAAACGAGATAAGGGTGTAGTCTATATACTCACTAATTTGGGACTTGGGTCCTGAGCAGGAGTGGTATACCTCCCTTAGAGAAATTGCATCAAGGCCAAGAGGGAGAAACATTATAGTGGGGGATATGAACCTCCACCACCTGATATAGGACATTTATAGAAGGAGAAGCAGGAGCAGTCACGTCCTTCTCTCGCTAGCAATGAGCCACTAGCTTATACTAGTGACGTCGTGAGGTGAGCCAATACGGCTAGGGAACAAAATACGGTAGGAGCTCAGCAACACCATTGACCACGCTTAGATATCCAAAACATTGTATGCTATGCACTAGACAGTAGAGGACAAAGTCCTCACCAGATTAGACCACTAAGCTCAATCAGTTCTAGTCTGCACTGAAATCACTGAGAAACCAGAGGAATCTGAAGAAGGCTATAGCTGGGCACTTATAGATGCTAAAAAGGTCAAAAAACTTGCTAAAGAGCACATCACGATCCCAGCGGTGATCATTACGATCTCTGCACTTGAATCTGCAACTGAGTAGCTAATAAAGGAACTGACTAAGGTTACAGACGAGGCGGTTCCAAAATGGAAATGGGAAAGGAGTAAGCATGCTGACTGGTGGGACTTAAACGTGAAGGAGGCCGTCAAGCATGTGAGGAAAATGGCAAGGGCTTGAAGACAGAGGAGAACGATGATAAGAAGATAAGAATTCGAGGAAGCAAAATAAAAGCAGGCCGACGCTATCTAGTTCGCGCAAGCAAAGCGGTAGCGCACTCTAACAGAGGATGCGTTAAGAGACCTATGGAAGCTCTGGACGCTTGAGCAGTAGGGCAGAATGCAGAGCCATCTGCCTTCTGACCCTCCTAAGATCCCGATATTATACTGAGAAGGAGACTTAGAGGAGAAACAGGATCACGAAGGCAAAGTGGAGATCCTGGCAGAAAGATTCTTCTTCAGGGTAGAGGTGCCAATAGACTATTTACTGGACTAGAGAGAGAGAAGAGAGGTTAAACTGCTGATAAGTTGCAAGGTTAGTGCAGATGACGTGATCAAGGCTCTTTGCTACATAGCTCTCAACAAGGCCCTAGGAAGCAATTGGCTCTCTAACAAGCTGCTAAAAGTATGTAGAAGATAGCTAGCAGAAGTGCTAGCTATGATCGCAACCAGGAGTTTTACCTTTGGCTCATTCCTGGACCAGTGGCATCATGCGAAGATAATAGTGCTAGAGAAACTAAGGAAGTTAGTAGTATAGAGGAAGATAGTAGGAGTATGGCGCCCCATAGTACTCTTAAGTTACGTAGAGAAGGTCCTAGAGGCAATAGTTGCAGAGAGACTTGCCTTCATAATGGAGGAGCATAGGCTCCTGCTAGAGGGTCAAATGGGAAATAGGAAGGAGAGATCAATAGAGTTCGCAGTCTGAGTAGTAATAGATATAGTGCATACAGCATAAGAACTAGAGGTGGTAGCTTCACTACTCCTCTTCAATCTCAAAAGGGCATTTGACCAGGTCAATCACAGGTAGCTCCTTCACACCTTGTGGGAGAAGAGGCTACTATAGTGGCTGCTCTGATGGGTTAAAAGCTTCTTGACCAACTGAAGGGGAAGCCTCTTCTTCAATGGGAAGTTATTACAGGAATTCCAGGTGCTTGCAGGGGTGCTGCAGGGCTTCCCTCTCTTGCTAATCCTCTTCCTAATCTTCATTGCCATATTATATGAGGCGCTGAAGGAGCTGAGAGGAACAGTAATAGTAGGATTCGCAGATGATACAAATATCTTAGCCTTTTTGAAGTTGACAAGGGAGAACTATAATAAACTAAAAGAAGTATAGCAGATCTGCCACAGATGGGTGGAGGAAAGAGGAATAGAGTTTGAGGCTGGCAAGTCTAAACTTATCTACTTTACCAAAACCTGACAACTAAAGACCGAGATGGTTAACCTCAGAGGACACCAGCTGCCCCCAATAGAGTCAGTATAGTTTTTAAGCGTGTAGCTAGACTGAAAGCTAACCTACTAAGCACATCTTTAAGCAGTGAAGAAAAAGATGTCAATGCAAATCTTCACCCTTATATGCATCGTAGCAAAGATATAAGGATGCAGCTTCATCTGTGTAAGAGAGGTATATACAAAGGTAATCTGAGTGGCAGTAGCCTATGAAGCGTCAGCATATCATACTCCCACAGAGCTGCTTAGGGAACTAAGCAGTCTCGCAAAAGATCTTGCAATGATTCAGACTAACTGTCTTAAAGTGGTCTCTGAGGCTTATAAAGCTGCGTCTACATTCAGCATTGAGATAAAAACCTTCTACCTACCCCTTGACCTCTACCTCAATAAGAGAATCAGAGCGTTCGAGGAACGGCTCTCTTGCTCTCAAGCAGCGGCCTTCATTAGGAGGACGTCAGCTTGGGTGGCAGCTGAGCTAAAGGGTAGGAGGGGAGGTAGACAACTACAGCTGCCCCTGGTCAGCGGCCGAGTGAAGGCTGAATGGGCTAAGCAATGGGCCTCAAGAGAAGATATTCCGATACTGCAGGGGGAAGCGAGAGAACCCACACTAGGTAAAAAAGAGAAGTAGTTAGAAGAGGCAACTCGAAGAGAGTGGGTTGCGAGGTGGTACGTTAAAGTGGCTGAAGCACTGAAGAAGTGGAAGAGACTGAGTGCTGCTAAAGCACGTGTGTAGTTCGATAGAACCACACTGCAGTACTATACCTGGCCTAGCACAAATGAGAAGCCATCACTACACTACTTCTTGAAGGCTATGAGCTCGCTCTTAGTGCAAGCTAGGATAAGCAAAATAGGCCTATAGGCATTCCTCTTCAAAAGAAGGATACTGGAAGTAGCGACGCTATACTACCGGTATGAGTTAGCCAAGGAGACATTCGAACATATTATCCTGGAATGCAGAGAAACAAAAGACACATAGTTGGGAGACCTAACATGGCTAACGAATATTAAACAACTCCATGACAAACTTGAGTCAGTGGTAGAGGCAGAACGAATTCTTTGCTAGGCCTTGCAGCTTAGCTGACTGCAGGAGTATAAGCTGGCGGTGAAGATAGAACAAGCACAGAAAGCAGAGGAGCTATTGGGGAGCTTAAATTGATCCTTGATCTCAAAGTATAGGAGTGTGTCTGAGACCAAAAGGACTGCATATCAGAGTCAGAGATCGTATCACGGGCAAAGGATGGGTGTAGATGTGATTATGTGTAATTGCACGAAGGAGAAAGGGAACAGTCGTAAGCTGTGCACAGAGAATTGGCCTTAAGTAGGGTCCTAGCTATGTAGAGCTGGGAGGACTTAGCCAATCAGGCTGCAGCAGTCTCAGAAGTAGCTGCAGCCTGCACAAGCATGTGAATGTTACATAGTGGTGAGCTATGATGACAATCACGTACGACAGTCACAGAGGTCTAACCCTGTAACAGATCGGACCTCAGGAATGATGGTGAGATCATACCAAGTGGAAGATAAACAATAAAGGTATGGCGTCAATATAGCGCTGCTATGATGGAGTAGCAGAGGGTTTTCAGCTAGCCACGGCACGATTTTTCCCACTGACTAAGAATAGAAGCAGCACCATATACCCACTAAGTAGACTACATAGTTAGTTACCATATATAAGACCAATAATAATATATTAATTCTATTTATATATACTATATATATTAATAATAAATAGTCTAACGTACACTACCCCTATATTCTAAGTAAATAAGATATTATTATAGCGGGAAACTGCTTACTTATATACTCCGAATTCGATTGGAATTTATAAGTATTAATAAGCTAGGCAAATATTCTTCAACGACGCAATATAAGTAATTATACTATTTAATACAAAATATAAATATATTATATATATTAATTATATATTCAGCTCAATTTCGCTAAAGTAGTCTCCGATTTATTAGAGGGCTTACAAGAATTCAAGCCAGTTCGCCGCGGGGATAATTTATATTGGACGTTTAAATTAGAAATAAATAAATATAAATATAAATTTAAAATATTCTATACCAAAAGGAAAGATAGTACTATTACTAGTACTAATTAGATCCCAGTAAATTCTCTCAAAGATATTCTAAAATAGATAGAACTTATATTTGGCGATTTATAATTCAAATCCTTATTGCCTTTATATACTCCCGCTTCTCTTCTATATTAAAGAGTAAATTAAATATATTGTATTATATATATACTAAACTTATATTAATTTAATATAGGATAATAACTCCCTGCTACCGGATTTCAATAAAGATAAAGAGAAATTATTAAACAGAAAGTTCAGTATATCCTATATAAGCTCGCTTATAAACTCTCCTATTATAATAAATAATTTATTAACTTACGTCTAAGAAGCAGTTATTATCGTTCCGTCCCCTGTTTAATCTGAATTATTGAATTTCGGCGGAGAACCAGTATTAAAAAGAAAATTCGGTATAAATAAATCGGGCCCTACTCTCTGTTAAAGAGTAAATTAAATATATTTTCTTATATATATATATTAAATTTATATTAATTTAATATAGAATAGTAGCCTTAAATTGTCAGATTTTAACGAAGATATTATAGAGTTGTTAGAATGAGAATTTAGTACAAATAAGTCGGACCCTACTCCTCGTTAAAAAATAAATTAAATATATTTTATTATATATATATTGAATTTATATTAATTTAATATAGGATAATAATTCCTCTATCGCCAGCCCCGCTGCTAAATTAAAGTGAACTAAAGTTCAGGTAAATTAGTCTTCTCAATTTAAAAAGATTAGAAAGTAGAAATGAACTAAATAGAAAGAATTCTTACTATTATCAGTTACTATATTAAATTCTTTTACTAATATATATAAGGAATATATATTAATTCTACGCTATATAAAATATATTAGAGACGAGCATAATGGGATAGGCCAGTGCGTATATATAATTTACTGAAATAACGGCTATCAACGGCCGTTCGCGGGCTTCGTAAGCGGCCTATGCGGGGAAGGTACCAAAGGCGACTTGTCACTTAAAAAGACCCACATTCTGGAGGGCCCCTAATATAGATGCCCGCTTTTTGCCCCCCCCCCCCCCTCGGCCGATCGCTTCGCGTACTGTGGTGTACATGGTATTTGTTACATGCATATGTGCACATGCATTTTCATCTCCCCCCGTGCCAGCCATGACAGCAGCCCCGCCATAACGCCTTGCTACTGTGTAGATTCCAGGTTGCTCGCCGCTGCGCCGCGGTGCCGCGTCTCGTTTGCCCCTCCAAGCCTGTTTCAAAGTCTTTGGGCCACTGAGAGCGAGAAATTACTGTCGACAGCATGGACAGTATTGAAAATGCGAGCTGAGCGGGGCGGGGCGGGGCGGGGCAGGGCGGGGGTTGCACACCCGCCGTCATTGGATCCAGTCCCGCCAGCGCCAGGCCCCTAGCCGGCAGGGCATCCACGGAATCCATGTGGAGTCCGGGGTAAGAAGGGAATTCAGTCAACGACTCAGCTCCAAATGGCAGAGTTATGCGGCTTGCAAACCTGGCATTTTGCCCTGGGTAAAGAATCAAATGTTTGAGTCACCGTTGTTATGGGGCACGGACATCATCGGCAAGTTTGCAAGCGGCATAGGAGAGGGGGCGGCCGGGGGTCGTCGGGAATCGGAGATTTTTGTTGCTTCTCTCGGGTTTTTGTCCTCGCCGGCTCCACCCGCTCCGCTTCGTCCGGAACACCCGCACGTGCCGCACCAAATAGAGAGCTCCGTCTCTGGCGCCGAGATGGTCTGTTTGGGAATATCAAAGAACAAGATAAGAAATCCTTCATTCTATTGCCTACTTTGTGACATGGGGCAACATCATTGTAGGGACCACTCTGGACTCGTATCAAAATCCTAAGCAGTTCATGCTTCACTTTGGGGTAGATCTGTCTCGTAAGGAGCTAACACTTACCGGTCCGTAAGTTGTGCGTCTCCATAGAGTTTCTAGAATCGTATGTATGTAGGGACATCGATGCCCGTAATATTGAAGATCTTTGTCGGACTGGGCAGTTGGGGGCAGCACGGACAATATAACCCTAACCCACCTCGCAATCTTGGAAGATCCGACATCCCGCCGTGCTTCCGGGTCCCCACGGACCGCTTACCACTGCATGAAAGCAAAACCATATCAGAGTTCCATATGGGGTGTCCAAGTTGAATTAGACGTTAAAATCCTGGTTTATCTTATATCAATTGTCTGTTTTACCTTTCAAGAGGTCCTGCGCGACATCCAGCTGGTGTAGGTGGTTTTTTTTTGTCTGCTAATCACATGCTGATGATCTTGGTCTGTTCTTGGCTAGCCACTTTACTTGGTTTTCTCCGTTTGTATTTGTTTTCTAATGATATACGGATGCTCGACCAGAAGGAGCCATATCGCACCGGGTCCTAGACTGTTATCCACATGTTGGAAGCGAAAACATTGGATATGAATCCCACTGCTTGCATGTGAGATAGACGGACGTTTGATAGAATGGCGGGCTTCACTCACCCACTTGACCAAGTAGCCCTGGTCCCTGGAGTTGGAACTTCGTGACCATGGAGATAGTAGTGTATGTGGTTCATCAGAGTCTACTGTTGATTTTCCTGTTGATTTCCAAGTACCGCCCTTTCTAGGACTCTTGGGCTAGCAGGATATGTGAAGTGATCACCAGTACTACTCTATCAGTCGACAATACCGCACCTGGAATTGTCAGACGAACACTCCTTTCTTTGCTGCCCGCTATCGGCACGTTGCGTTTGTAAAAGCATCGAGTCAAGGACAGCGGGTGCCACTCGCCCGGCCCATCCAGGTTTCCCTTCTCACAAGGGTCGAGGCCATCCGTCGAGAATGGAGCTAAAACGAGCGCCCTTGGTGCCCTGAACCTCGGCAGTCGTTTGAACATTCAGCAAAAGCAGAGGCCAGGGGACGGCGAGTCTTGCGTTTGCAACCTCCCGCGAGTGATTCGTGCACGCTTCTGCACCAAGTACTAGGAATTGCGTTGACCGAAACCGTTACCTGCTCAAAGCAGACTCGCTATTTCGCATAACACAAGGAAAGGGTCAATCTCAAAGGCGCCGTTGGACTCGGGTCATACTAGAAGGCTGAATGCTTAACTCGTCAGCCTCAGAGGTACCGGGTTATGTTCATCATGCGACTAGCTCGGAACCAAGTATCTTGTGAATTGAGCGGGACAAGCGTTACCTAACAGGATCGTGATGATGGAAGTTTGTTACGATCTGGACACTTCAGGCTGACGGAGTGGCTCAACCGGCTTGGTACCGGGGGGGGGCGTCGACTGCGGCGGTAAATACATTGATATGGCTCATCCCCGGAATCCCGACCAGTGTCCATGACTCGAAAGAGGAAGCTGGACGGGAAGTTTGAAACAAAAGTCCAATCGAACACAAGGCAGAGGTTCAACACTGCCACTTGTTAACTAAAATGCCCCTCTACAGTGCCGGACCTCTCTGGCCCGGGCCCCGGCTGCCCTGTGCTTAGGTGGCTCACATCGGTTGTTGCCGGTGGCTGGTACACGGGCCTGCATTAACACGCCTCCCCTCCAATTCCCCTCCGTCCCGTCCCTTCCCCTCCCCGCACAAACCTTCCCGTCTGTTATTTTGCACCAGGGCAAGCACCTGCGGGCAATTCACCTCGCTCTTGTTCAGGCAACACAGCGATCGGAAACCGCCTAAGTGGAATCGATTGGGATCCGTACGACAACGTGAGTGGATAGGTTGGCACCTTAATTGCAGCATTGCTTGTGGGTTATAAACGGTACGGGTACGCGGCGGACCTTCCTTGTCCATCCCCACTACTGCTGCAGAACTTCACCCAGGAGCCGAAGAAAAATTTATTCCACACACAAATCTCAGTTGCCGGTCCGATTTGGCAAGGCACCGCAGTCCCCTCCAATACTTTTTTTCCCTTTTATTTTTTCCCCTTGACCAACCCTCTCCCCTCCCGCGCAACCCAACCCCAATTCTTACCATTTTACTCCTACAGACTGCATCCCGAGGCTGCCATCTTTAGGGTTATATCTCAATCTCTCTGTGGACCCAGCAACCTGTTATTGGACGCCCGCAGGACTCGCCAGGCATTCACTTTCGCATCCGACGCCAGGCGTGCCATCATCTGCTCTCCTCCGCTCTCCTCCGCTCTCCTCCCCCTCCTGTTTGATTCGCCTTCGTCTGCATCCTTGGTCGTCATCGACAACAGCCTGCACCTTCGATCTATCTTCTCGAGGCTCAGACAACTCTGACACCTGTTGGACGCCCCGCAAGCGAGATCTTTTCCGACTGTGTCCCCGTGCGCATCGGCAAGAATTTTGCTGTCGAGTCACCAAACACCTTCTCCAAAGGTCGTGCTCCTTGTTTTCGGCAACCTCTACGTTCTCTCAGACTTCGACCGAGACAAAACCGTCCAACCGAGTCCAGCTGCAGCAACAATCTGCCCCGCAGAACCCGACATCGAGTAGTCGCTCAAGACCGTCAAAGGCCTCAGCGCCGTCAGCAGATTGTCAGAGAGGAGAGGTAATTCTCGCCCTTCTCCGGACATCCGATTAACGCAGACAGCCTTAGTGAGCAGTCCAGCCGAGGCGACCGAGACCAAGTTCCCGCGATCGACCGAGCTCCCCCTCGATCAATCCATCGTCTTGCAACTTGCTTAACGCCCGCACCCGCCAAAAAAACAAAATGTCGGGCACTACATTCTCCTACGCGCAAGCCGCGAAGGGCCAGGCTGCTACTCAGCCGAGCACCAAGGACGATGTGTCATCAGCCACTGCAGTACCGTCAGTAACCCCCAATGAGGCCGAGGTCACCGAGGCCTCCGAAGCCGGCAAGACCACCCAACCCCCTGCCGAACAATCGAAGCAGGATGCCGAGTTCTTGTCCGTTACCGCGCCAGCAACCGAAGACACCAACAAGACGATTCGTGAAAATGAAGCGGCACCAGCACAGCCTCAGCAGCAGTCGGAGGACAAGATTTCCAGGTCCGTGAGCCGCACTTCCCGGTCGAATGAGAGCACAGACGGCAGGAAAGGCCGGAAGGGCAAGAAGGGCCGGGGCAGTGAGAAAGAGTCTCAGAACGAGCAACAAGCCGAGGAGGAGAAGGAGAAGGTCAAGGAGGCGCCCAAGGTTATTCTCTCTGAAGCCCCACTGCCCGCGGTCAACATTTGGGCGCAAAGACAGGAAGCACAGGCCGCCAAGTTGAAGACTTCTCCGGCTCCTACTTCCGATGCTGTTTCCGCTGAGGCCAAGAAGCAAGACGGCGAAGGTCAAAGCACACCCGTAAATGGCGTGAATGGGGACAAGCCTCACAAGAAGGCCACCGACCTCCCAAGAGCGGCCGATCAACATCAGCGTAGGAACGGCCCTCGGGGCGCGCGTGTGGACAAAGAGGACAAGAATGCGGTTGCTTTGCCTCCAGTGGCAGATGCCGCCTCGTGGCCGGACCCGAAGTCCGCGGCCAGCACCAGCACCGAGGCTCCCAAGGAAAAGGTTCAGGAAAAGACTGCCGAAAAGGAATCTCAGGAGGATTCGGGATCTTCTAAGAAGAAGACGTGGGTTACTGTTGATATTCAGCCTACCGTCGTTTTCAACACGCCGCTGCCACCGCGCGGTTCCAAGACCCGAGGCGGAGCTCGGGGTGGTCGTGAGCAAGGGTCTACAAGGCCGCATAACACCAACGACACCAATGCCTCAAACGCCACTACCCAGAACGAAAGAGCACCGACAACCGGCGGTCCTAACGGGCACAAGCGTGCCGGATCCCGCGCCCGTGAGGGTAACATGCCTACGCGCGCGAACACCCAAGCTCATGCTTCCAAGCGTACCTCTGTCGACGCAGCCTCCTCGAAGGATGCACACAAACTGTCGGTTTCCGCGAACAACGAGCAAGCTCGCGAGTCAGGAGCTGAGACATCCACTGTAAGTCGAAATCGTCCCCATTCTGCTGTGTATCGCACATCGCGGCCCCGTTATGGTAGTCAGAACCTAACACCCCTTCAGAACGCCACCAAGAAGGGATCGTCCGTCAAGGAAGGGCAGAATGAGGCTGGGGCAACCTCCGAAGCAGGGCCTTCGTCGTCTTCCCGCCCCCATGAGCGTCATCACAAGGGATCTGACTCCACCAAAGACGGAGCACATCACGGTGTGAACGGCCAGCAGTACTCTGGCCGCGAGGGTCGCCCTGAGCGTGGTCGTGGTGGATATCGCGGTCGCGGCGGCCACAATGGCACATCTGGCTCTCACCAGTCTGGCTATAACGGCAACGGTCAGTATGGCCACTCGTCTTACCAATCACGCCAGCACAACTCCCCGCCCCAGCATGCCGGTCAGTTCTCCGGCTCTTACGGTCAGTCGTCTAGGGGAAGAGGCAAGTGGACTGGCTCGAACCAGAATGCTGGCCGCAACGGATCCGCCCCTGCTTTTGCGCCGAGGATGGCTCAGCCCCACGAATACTCTGTGCCTCAGTACCCCGTGCCATATGTGTACTATCCGGCCTACGATCCCATGGTGCCAGTTATCAGGGCTCAGGTCGAGTACTATCTCTCGCTCGAGAACCTTTGCAAGGACACCTTCCTTCGTAGACACATGGATGGCTCCGGCTGGGTGTTCTTGGACGTGATCGCCAGCTTCAGGCGCATGCGCGAGCTCAGCAAGGATCGGGAGACTATTCGCTTCGCGTGCTCCCTCTCCGATAAGGTTGAGTTTGTCATTGGCGAGGACGGCCATGAAAGACTTCGCAGCAAGGACTCATGGTCCAAGTTTGTTCTGCGGGAAGAAGACCGCCTCGAGCACCTCCGCCACAACGGACCGACGAACTATGCTCCTTACCAGAGCCCATTTCATCAGATGCCCCCTTACGGTGCTCCCGTAATTCCCCAGAACTACCCTGTGGCAGCCACGTACGCCGGCTACCCCGAGGACCAGATGTTCCAGGCCGGATACGTGAATCCCGCTCACTACGACCCTGCCACCAACGGCTCTGCCGTCAATGGTCATCAGCAGTTGTCGGCAGGTGTTCCTGACTACGCGCCCCCTGTGGCTGCGCTCACACTCGAGAGCTTGACAAACCTTTCTGATAACGCTGTTGAAAAGATGGTCGTCGTTCTTGCATATGACGACAAGGAAGGCCAGAGCTCTTCCGAAGCCACTGCTGTGGCCGGTTATGAGTCCAGTGGTTCGGGTCACGAGCAAAGTAACGGTGCCAATGGTGCCGCCGTCGAGAATGGCGTGAACACTATGGTCTGGCTTGATCAATACAGCCCCGAGTCTGCCAATGTTCGTATGGATCGCCAGCCTTACACTGCCATTCGTCAAGCGGCTCTCAATCAGCGTCAAAAGGCCACCGTTGGCGAGACTCCCAAAGAGATGCAGACCCTTTACGAGTTCTGGTCGAAGCTGCTCCTCAAGAACTTCAATGACAAGGTGTACTCCGAGTTCCGTACTCTGGCGCTCGAGGATGCGTCAAAGGAGGCCCCGAACAAGCACGGTCTTAARTGTCTTCTCGAGTACTACAACAACATTCTGCTCAACAACGATATCCCGAAGCTGTGGCCCCAAGACCGCGCCGCCCCCGAGCTTCTCCAGCATCATTTCCAGGACGCACTGAGGGCTGATCGCGCTGGGTCTGCCTAAATTTGCCCCTGTTGGGTACAAGGCCGATGTGTTATCTGATTCCGTGTCGCAGACGGGGCTGGGGGGTATTCTAGATCGTGGCTTCTCCCTGTGCTGAGAGAGCACGGCTCTCCAGTCTTGGTCTGCCTTTGACCGCCGACAGAATTACCTATACATTGCCCACCATCTGCCTCTCACGAAGAAGATACTATGCCTTTCCCGTTTCGTCCATCTTCCATTGGTTCATCTTACAATCGAATGATACACTCGTCGCTACACACGTGTTTCGACATTGGGAAATGGCGTTTTTATTTGGTTTTTGTTTTTTTTTCCACAACGACAGCGGAAGGGAGGGGTGAAACATTTTATACGGTAGAAGAAAAAGACGAGCAACATAAGAAGCGAGTTTCTGTCGACCGTTTTGGGGTGCCATCTCGGAAGTCGCCTAATTGGCGATGAAGCGTCGACAAAGGAAAATGCTGCCACTGGTTCTTTCAGTCTCGCTGTCTACGCGATGCCAATATGGCCTCTGAAGGAGGTTGGGTAGTCGGCTGTCCCCCCCTTTTCGGTCGCGAAGAACCCTTCATCTTTGTGTGGTTGGGGCCCAACTGGTGTTTCTTCGGGCGGATTCACTTCACGGCTCTGCATCACCAGTCTGGGAGTATCCTTACTCCGTCCTTGGGTCTTAAAAGACGTTAGCGATACTTGCACGCGGGTACTCACAAAAAAATGGGAAAAGTGGCGGGTTCTTCATTTTCTAAATTCCTATTCTTTTAACAACATGAAAAGTATTGGTTTGCACCAGATATTTCTGTACTGTGATCGACCGACGTTACTCTGCAAAATCATTGCTGACATGCTTGAGCGAAGCAGACAAGCGTTTTCTTTTCGTTCTAGAACAATGGTGCGGGAGTAGGTGGCATGGATTTACAGGTGGTACGACGAGAAAACAAAATAGGGATATCGACATGCTTCATTTTTGCATTTTGAGGGAACAAATGGCGATGGGTTATCTTCGATTTGGACTCTCTGCGTACATCAGTTTTTCTTTGTTAGGGCGGTTTGCTGGACCTTGTATGATTAGAGTTTAAAACCGGTATTGCCCTGAAGCAATATGAGTATGTATCTGTAAATTTATCCTTTGATCGATGCGATGTTCATGTTCACCTCATGTAATGTATGAGGCAGAAGCATTGCCATTTTTTCCTAACTTGATATGTTGTTACAGTAATTACCGAGGGTCTGTTATTACGGATCGATCACGCGGAAAAGTCTGTACAGTACTGCAACACCTGGTTTGAGCAATACGATTACAGTACCTGCGGCCAGGGTTGCATGGAAAATGTGGGGTTGAAGTGCCGCGGTTCAGTGCCCTTTCTGCCCTTCTCCAAAATCTCACAACGCCCATCTCCCCGCCCGTGTCTGTCATTGTCAACTTTGTTGGTGGATTCCAGACCTTTGGTTGTCGTTCCTCACTCGGCATCTTTCCACTCCAGCCCACGGGCAATCCACATCATAGGGCAAGGCATCCTCCCTGACGGCCAGTTCTTCAGGGGCCAGGTACCTTGAACGTGATCACATGTCACGAAATCGCCTACGCTAGCCATGCATCGTCTCTCCTCGACCGAACTACACTACACTACGACCTACGTGCCTCCTTATACCTAATGCGCTTTTATCGTCAACACGTCCACCGTATTGTTGACAGCGCGTTGGAACTATCAATCGGAAAGACGCGAAGGCGCTGCTAGCAGCATTCACGAAAAGCAGCGAAGTTTGCTGTCCGCCAGAAAGCCCGGATCAGCGATATCGAAAACCCACTCCGACAGCTATCATGGTTACAGTCGATGATAGACCCCGATTGACGGAGGAGGAAAAGAAGCAGAATCATATCCAATCCGGTATGTTTTGCATTGTTTCGAAGAAGAGCATCCCACTGCTTTGGGTTTTTGGACTTTCAAGACTCCATACAAACCTCATAGTCCACACCACCGCATACACATCATATCATATCCTACCTTACCATCGGATTTTGACATAGCGCCTGTTTAAACATCGAGAAAAACCCAACAGCAGGCTGACAAGACCAACTACAACTAAACAGAGCACAAGCGACGAACGCAAATCCGCAATGGCCTCGAAGCCGTCAGCAAGATCGTCCCCGGCTGCGAAAACCTGCAACGATCCGAGGGCGTGCTACTGCACAAGCTGGTCGAGTTCATGGCAGTCCACATGGAGGAGAGACAAAAGATGATTGAGGAGCTGGAGAGCTTGGGGGAGGAGGTCGATCCTCAGATGAAAGTGTGAGTTGCTTCTCTTTTCTTAGCATATGGGGGATTACACCTTAGGAAGAGCTCTAGACTGACTGAAATTTGTCTTTTGGTGATACAACCAGGTGCCTGAGAAACTTGGACGACTATCACAAGAACCGAAGTAAACCAGAGGAAGGGGCAATGTCTGCTTCGAGGTCACCGACGAAGGAACCGGGAGAGCAGCCGGGGGGACTTGGGGAGGGGGATGATTCGCATGCGGGATATTGACTGATACGGAGAGGGAACTAAGGGTCTGAGGAATGAATTCCGATAGGTCGATGGTATCAGGAGGAAGTGGTTAGGTTGTTTTCGCGATGCTGCTGGCAACCGGGTGGATTTGATCAAAGCATTCAGTATACTATACCCATTTTTTTGCTACACATATGATAATTTCAGACTTTCAGCGATCGCCCCAGAGAGGATACTTCTGAGATGATGTTTGACTTCCCGACGCCGGTCCCGGACTGATGTTGAATCTTGAACAAGTTAGTAGCTGGTCGTGCTGATCTAGATCAAACCTCCAAACGCGACCATCACCAGCTTCGTGCCATCTTCTTGACCTGGAGCCTATCAACCAACTCTCACGGAGAAACATCCAGGACGGTCCTGCCGCGCTTCGAGAGCGTTCCTTCTAAAGATGCATCATCTAGCACCGTACGTGGAAGGGCGCTGTTAGTGGGTGGTACCTGCTAATAAGAAATGCCATAGCATCCACTAACAAATCACTAACAGATGCAAGTGTCAGTGGGGCATTACATCATCTCACTGGGTTGGCCCTGACCGAACAAAGCGCGAACCGCAACACACAACAAAACGAACCTCAAGGTCGCAACCAGCCAGGAACATGACTCCTTTGAGCCCGAAGATTTTCTGAAATGCATCAAATTCCGTCTTTTCACTTGCCATATATTCGGCCATTTTATTGACCAACGACCAATTGCTGCCCGATGTTTCCAATGTGTTGCCTGTTTGAGTCTGCGTGATCACAGGGGAGACACTGCGCCACCCCACCAACCACTCGGGGGCCATCGAGGTACTTGATACTACGGGCTACTAGCACCAGGGCACTGCGTCATTGCCTTCAAAGTTGTCCCTCCTCGTTGCCTCGCCCCGCTCATTCCGAGAGGTAGCTAGCTGCCTTTGCCTGGTCTTGGCAGTTCGAGACAGAGTCGGAGACATTTGGAGAGAAAATCAGTCTAACCATCGTACGGCAGTTAAATTCCAGCTGTCAAAGGTCTTCCTTAAATGGCGCGCAAGATTATCCCACCGAGACAGTGGTTCGGAGTCGGTTTTGAACGCAGACTTCTGTCAGCTCAGAGACTTTTGCGACGGCGGGGTAGCTTTGGAGTTCAGAATGTCGTCGGCCCACCCAAAGAAGAAATCGACATTCGGCATGGAAAGGAATCCGAACGCGATCGTCGTCATGTTGGGGATATGAACGGACTACCCGAGCGAATGACCCTGACTTCAACATTCAGGTCGAATGAAGATTCTGATATTCGGTCTTCTCTCATCGGCCCTGAGATGTCTCAGCGGGCATGTCATGGTCGGCTTTGACGGTTTCCTCCCCTGGTCTTCTGTGGGGCCTGCCATCTGCTCAGCCGCCCATCCGCAGTCTTGTCGTGCTCTTCTCACCAACCACAAGGCGAGGACCGTCCACTCTGGACCCTGATGACGATAGGGCCCCGGTCCCACCAACAAGGTCAAGAATGTGGTGCAGAGGGGTGAAAGCCGCCCTAGGAATTCAGTCCGCACCCACCTCGTTGCCCAGTCGCACAGCATGGCGCCCACATCCAGCGAGTCAACCAGTCTGCGGACTGCGCCCAAAGAGGGCTTGACTGTCTCGGTTGAGGAGGGGAGGCCGACATGTTCATCTCATGTCTGAACTGTTTCCCGAGTTGCTTTGATCACCTCGTCTCATCTCAGTTGAAGAGTCTGTTCGGCCTTCTCACTTCTTATACACATCAGTCTTGTTGTCGTATGTACGTCAAAGTCAAACAACGCCTGAAATCGTGTGATACGAGGAAAAGTTGGGTATAGAGCCTCGAGGACAAATCCACACCATCAGCAGGTCAGATTTCCAAGGAAGCTGGAGCGGGGCCAGCCCATCGTTGACTGCTACGTAAAGGTACTCGGCACACCCACTTGTACCATACCACTTTGTCCAGGGCCCTACCAAGAATATGACCTGACCAGCCCCGGCATACCTGACGAGTAGGACGATCTACATCATTCCCATATATTGCTTGGCCCTACTACTCTTGCCCAGCTCGCAGGATTCCCGCCACTTTTTCCTCTTACTTCCTCTTCCCAACACTTTCCCCGCTCTTCATCACTACTAGCAAACGCCAACATATCTGTGAATACACATCAGGAACAAGCAAACGACTATCTCACTGATCACAAACACCGAATAATTCGACATGGCATCATACGACCCGTATGATCACCCGGCCCGGGAGCGCTCCCGCTCCACAAGACGCTACTACCGCGAGGAGCGCCGCGATGACAGAGACCCTCGGTACACCGGCGGCGCTGCCGACCAATACCTCAACGTCAACCACGACTTGATTTCACGCCCACGTGAGGACAGCGACCTTTCTGTCGAGGAGATCCGTCGTGACTTCCCGCCGCCCGGGTACTCCACTCGGGATATGCGCCGTGCCCGCTCTGCCGAGCCTGGCTACTATGACGACCACGATGATCCTCGGGCCCGCTCTGGCCGGGACTATGACTACGACTACGACCGACGAGAGGAGAAGAAGAAGTCCCGTTTGGGCAACAAGGAGCAGCTTATCGCTGCGCTGGCCGGCGCCGCCATCGCCATAGGTGGAAAGGAGCTCTACGACCGCAAGGAAGCCAAAGAGCATGGTTCCGATGTCCATCGCAACGTTCTTGCCTCGGCCGCTATCGGTGCTGCTGGAGCTTTTGCGGGTTACCAAGGCGCAGATTTCTACACCAAGCATAAGGAGAAGAAGGCTCCGCTGGTCCTCAGAGGACGTGACGGCAGACTAGAGTATCGCAATGATAACGAAGTCAGTGCCAAGGACAACAAGGGCCACAAGAACTTCCTCGAGAGTGCCCTTGCCGCTGCTGGTATCGGCAGCACCTTGAAGGCCTTGGCGGGAGGCAGCAGCAGCAGAGATGACAGATCCGATACTAGAAGTGTCAGGAGTCGTCGCAGCAGCCGCTCGAGATCCCGTTCCCGCGGAGGCGATCCCGCCAAAAAGATCCAGAAGGCTGCCATGGCTTCCCTCATTGCCGGTGCCACCGAAGCCTTCCGTGTGTCTAAGGAGCCAGGTGGATGGAAGGGAGAAAAGGCCAAGCGCATCCTTACTGCCGCAGCGGGTGCTGCTACTGTTGATGCTGCCATGAAGGGCGATAAGGCGGGCAGCAAGCTCGGTTTGGCCGAATCCGTCATCGGTGGCTTGCTTGGCAACCGGGTGCTTAACGGCTCCAAGAAGAACATTGAGGAGGATGAGAAGACCGGTCGCTCTCGATCGCGATCTCGTGCCCGCTCCCGCTCCAAGGGCCCCGGTGGCGGGCTCGCCGCTATCGCGACTGCCGGTCTCGGGACCTACGCTGCCAATAAGCTTAGTAGCCGATCCAGGTCCCGACGCCGGAGCACCGACTCGTATGGCAGCCGCGATGGCTCACGCGATAGACGCCATCGCAGCCGCAGCCGCAGCGTCGTCGACTCGGCGCGCAAGGGCCTTGCCAAGCTAGGCATCGGAAACGGGCCAGACGACGATGAGCGCGACCGCCACGACCGCAGACATTACGACGATTACGCCGACTCTTCTCGAAGCGGGCGCCGACACCGAGACTACTCAGACGATGAGCGCTCCAGGAGCGGCCGCAGCCGCAGTCGCTCAAGGGGAGGAGGAACCGTGGCAAGGAGACGCGATGCTTCGCGTGGATCAGTCTCCTCATCCGACCTGGGAGATTCGGACGAGGACAGGAAGAGGACCAAGAAAATGAGAGGTAAGCAAATGATTACTACAGGGTTGGCAGCTGTGGCGACCATCCACGCTGCCCACAACATCTACCAAAGCGTGGAGAAGCACGGCGTACGTAAGGAGGCAGTGAGGGAAGGGAAATTGAGTCCGGAAGATGCCAAGAAGCTCAGGCAGAGAGCCATGCTGCAAGATGCCGCATCGGTTGGCATCGCGGCTCTGGGCATCAAGGGTGCCATCTCGGAGATGAAGGAGGCTCGCGAGGTGATGCACGAGACGCACGAGTGGAAGAAGAAGAAAGAGGAGAGGCATCAGAGACGGCTCGAAAGACTGCGGGCAACGGCAAACCAGGCAAATGACTTTGACGGGGACGGCCGTGGCGACATTGTCGACTTCGGCAGACGCAGGGCTGACAACTGGTCTTCTTCAGCGCCGCCCAAGGCGACTCGCCTGGAGGATGGTCCCCATTACACTGATGGGAATCCATACGGCGCCATGCCTCGCGCTCCCTCTCCTCCATCGGGAAACAGTCCTGGCAGGGGATGAGATGGGGAGACTTGTCATTGCCCGCTCTGTCATCTGCCGCTTGCACTCCCTAAATTTGACCCGACATTCAATTCCGCCTTCTTTTATTATCACTCACTACCCGATACCTCGAGAATCAACATGGTATCTGGTCACCATTGGGCATTGCAAAAATCTGAGCGGAGGGAGCGTCTGCCTTGAACTCATGCTGGTCTAACGGACATGCCAACCGTTAGAGCTCAGGTTGGACAGTGGAGAATCTTCCGAGCTGATGCCGTACTTGCGGTGCTGCTGTGCTACTTCGATACGCTTTGGTTACGATGAAACATGACATTTCCCTACCTATTTTCTTTCTCATCACATACACGAAAGTATCAAATGCAATCTTTAACTAGTCACTAATTGTTCTCCCGCTTTCTGCGAAAACAGATCACCGCCGCTAAACATAGTCCCCACTATCTGAACCGAATGAACCGAAAAAGACGGAAGGGCCCGAATTCAGGGAAATGTGGCGATCCTTGGCAGGGGTTGTAAGCAGGTTTTTGCGTTGTGCGACGACTGGAGCGATTTGAACCGGGCATGGACGGGTGTTGATGCCGAACCTGGACTGTGAGGGATGGAGTATGATGACTCAACGATCGGAAAACGGTTCGGTGCCGAAACGGCCGGTACCGGCACCAGCTGGCTTTTGCAGTCTTCTTATGGCACAGAAAACGGAAATACGCCGCATGGGGTGCTGGTTGGTTCGCAAGTTACACACGGGTTTTTGGATCTCACGATGCTTGGCGTGTGGTTGGCTGGATCGAACACAGGCGTCACGATTTGGTTACGTCGACCGTTCGGGCGAACCAAGCTTGCGACAACTCCCGCCCCTTCCGTTTCGGCATTATGCTCTGCAGCTTATTCCCAGTGTTCACTCTCTCTGTCTCTTTCAATATCTCCTTCTTACACCCGGTGGGCGGCAGGCAGAGCAATGGAGGCGGCAACAGCAGCATGTTTTACTTTTATTTCTTCTTTCTTTTTGTTCTTTCCTTTTTCACGATGATGATGGCAAGAGGCTGGGCTTTTATGAGTATGACGGTATGAAAATAATGATACTATTAAACAAACTACGAAATGAACGCATGTATACGCTTATGAGATATGACGATAGTATATAGAGAGAGAGAGCTGATTATGATATCAACAATGAGAGACAAATTTGATTCTTGGCCTCTTTTGCTCTAGCAGGACGACCCGTCGATGTCTACATGTAACTTCTACCTTGAGCCCTTGCACGTATGATCTGCTGTATATACGAGCTTTTGCTGAATCGATATCACCAGAAGTTAGTTCGTGAAAAGGCAGTGAGTGAGTGGGTCAAGTTGGATCGTAATGACGATGCATGGAACATCAACGCTAAGAACACCGTGAAACACGACAACTGAGGAGGAGCCAATGCCTTTCGGGGTATGCTAACGTGCAGAAAGCCGCAATCAATCGTGCGCAACAACAACATATCAGCTGCCAAGTATATCGTCCAAGGCAATTCGAACCTCGAGTCATGTCACAAGTCCTATGTGGTTGGTGTTTGACAACGAGAGCGGCTTAAGGGGTATGTACAGAGGCACGTATTTCATGTCATAGCATCGGGTTCTTGTATTTAGGAAAAATAGAAACACGGACTTTTTGTCCGCCGGCGGAAATAGTATTGCTATCTTTCAACTAACTAACCGCTCACTGAGCCGCTTCACCACCATCAGCAGCGCCGCCACCACTACCCCCTGCACCTTGCTGTTTCCAGGCATTCGCCATGGCCAACAGACTGGACAAGTTCTTGGTCTGCTGATCATCAGCCGGGAAGATGTAATCGACATATTCCTCCCAAGTATCATCCTCCAGCTTGCGCTTCTTCTTGGTCTTCCTCGGCATCTGTTTCTGTATCTTCTCGATATCCTCCGCCGACCCATGCGTCTTCTCAAACGCCAACCACGCGTTGAGCAGCGACACCCGCTCGGCCTTGAGCTCGCGCTCCTTCATGCTCTTGTGCGCCCTCTCGAAGATCTTGCGAGCGCGCGCCTTGGCCTCCTCGCTGACCGGCTTCTCTTCCGCCTCCTCCTCGGTCTCTTCCTCCTCCTCGGCCTCGTCGGGGATGTTGATCTCGAACTGGGCGTAGCTGATCCAGACCTTGGGGTGGTCGGCCTTCTCGAGCAGGCGCTCGTACAGGGCACGCGTCCGCTCGTACTCGCCCTCTTCTTCCTCGAAATCGATGTACGCCTTCCATACCACCTCGGGCATGTCCAGGATCGGCTGCGAGACGGCGAGCTCGAAGATGGCACGGGTGCGCTCGAGGTCGTCGAGGCCGCGCTCCAGCTCGGCCCACTTGATCCATGTTTGGCAGTTAGCCGGGTTGTACATGACGTGCTTCTCGTAGAGGGTGCGGCAGCGCTCGAACTCGTAGAGCTTCTGTTCGAGGAGGATGTACTCCTGGAAGATCTTGTCCTTGGGACACATGCCGATGGCGCGGCCGAGGGTTTTGCGGGCGGTCGTTAGCTGGCCCTGTCGAATCTCGAAGTGCGCCTTGGCAACCCACACCTTGGCAAAGGTGAACTTCTTGTGGGGGATCAGGTTCAGACAGGTGTCGTAGATCTGACGGGCTCGCTCGATATCCTTTGTTTCCCTTTCCTCCCATATCGCGTAGAAGAGGAAGAGGAAGATGTACCGCCTCCAATGTCGCTTCTCTTGGGTTGGTGGTACTTGAGCAATGGCTCGCTCGTAGACTTCCCTGGTCCGGTCGACATCTCCTCCGCTCTCCTCCAGTCGCGCAAAGTCAAACCAGACATCGTAGTTCTTTGGGTTCTCCTTCACTTGCTCCTCGTACAATCTCCTCCTCTTTGTTAGAATAACATCCTCCACGCCCTCCTTATCGCCAAACTGCTTTTCGAATGTGGTGTAGTGGGCATGCAGCGTCATCGACTTGGACCGAGGCAAGTTGTCGAGGCCAAACTTGTAGATGGCACGGGCCCGCTCATACTCTCGTAGACGGGCCTCGTACCTGGCAAAGGCGATAAATATCCTCTCGTCAACGGCGTCGTCGCCTAGTGTTTCGGCAATCGTCTGGATAGCAGTCTGGAAGACCTCGCGGACTGTGTCGCTAGTCCCGTATTCCTCTTCAAATTTGGCCCACTTGAGCCACGTCCTCGGTTCCGGATGGACGGCGGTAAAGGCCCTGAAGATTTCCCTTGCCCTGTCGAACTCGCCGTAACGTTTCTCTAGACGGATATAAGCACTCCACGCCTGCTCATCTGGCTGCCACTTCATCCACCGGTCAAAGACTTGTCTGGTGCCCGGAATGTCGCCGAGCATCTCCATGACGTAAAGATACTGGTACCAGAGAGATGTGACTCTGGGCAGCCGCGTGACGGCGCGGTCCAGGAGGTTGCGTGCATGGTTGATGTTGCGGTTCTTGATCTCTGCTTGGACATATCTGATCCAGAGTTCTGTCAGGGCATATCGTTAGCGACTGATACGTCAAAGAAGCACATGAACAGCTCAAGTAGATAGACATACGAGTATTGTTGGGATGTACGTCCAGAGCGCGCTCGAACACAGAACGGGCTCTCGCAAACTCCTTCTGTTCCAGCTCCCATTGGGCATACTGGAGCCAGTTCGAAAGACGAACTCGGTTGCGTCGCACGTAATCCTCAAACTCCTTGCGCTTGCGACCCTGGTATTCCTTGAGCTCCTCGAGGTCGGCAAAGCGCTGGGTGGGAGTCTGGAGGTTGACTTCCTGGCGGTCGACGGCTTCGCGCAACAGCTGCTCGGCCGAGATCTGCACAGGCGCAGGGGCCTTGTTCTTCACCCGTGGCGGGCCGCGTGATGACTCCATTGTGAAGATGGGCGTAAAAAGTGGTGATCTAGCGATGTGGGCGTGGTGTTGTAGGTTCTGTTTCTTGACGAGATTTTGGGTTTGAACGTAACAACAGCCAAGCCAGGACAAGGACGCGCTGCGATTGATGGACCGTGGCTGGATGGCTGCACAGTGTACTTGCTCGACATCGTGTCAAATACCTGACCTCAGCGGGCGGGCAAGTGAGCCTGTAAGACAGCGCTAAACCACTGGATGGCTGCTGCTTTGTGGTGGTCATTGGGGCCATGCCAAGCGCAACCGGAACCAAGTATACCTATACTACTTCAACCGCAGATCGGTAATCACACTGTGTACAACGGGCAGGCAAACTAAGCACTGGCGCAGGTCTAGGCCGTGATGCAACGCCGTGGTCTCTCGCCCTCCAGTCTTGCCAAAAACAACCCAAGTCGACAACACAGCGAAACTTTTCCCATCCACTTCCTCAGCGCACGACAGCCGTTACGCCTGTATCAGCATCCCTTCCGTTTTCTTCTGAACCCAATCCGATAAAGATCCGAGCAAACGCCGAATATTCTGCCCAGACAGCAGGGTTTTGCGAACATGTCGTCTACTCTCGACGAGCTCCTACAGGACTTCGAGGACTCTGGCTCCGAGGCCGGTGGCGAGGAGTATGGCGATGGTCTTCTAGGTGATGGTGTTGTTCCGACTGGAGGCTCAGGCGTGGACGACGCACACGTACCGATAAACGATGAGGACGAAGATGAAGGCATGGGCGATGGCGAAGATGAAGACGAAGCTATGGGTGGCGTGGGAGCCGACGACTCGAATGCTGTTGAAGATCCCGAGGAGGCAAAGGCCAAGGTTGAGAAGATGCATCTAGGAGGAGTGCGGGATGTCCGAACTGTCGCGACTCTTATGAAGTCTCTGAAGCCAGTACTCGAGGTTAGTCCCCCAATACCCCTTCGCGGTGCTCCCTTTGAACATGGAAAAGCGTTTACATCTTTTTTGAGCAATAGCCCTGACAGTCTGGATCGAACGTTGCAGAAAATCGCACACTACCAAGCACAACCCGCTCAGGCCACCGATGTTGGCCATGTCGAAGACCACCCGGAATACAACCTGTTGACGAACGCCAATAGGCTGTCTACTTTGATAGACAGCGAGGTGGCTCTTGTCCACAAGTTTGTGAGGGACCACTTCTCCGCCAGATTCGCTGCGCTCGAGTCGCTATTACCGAACCCTATCGAATACTGCAACGTCGTTGCAATCTTGGGCAATTCTCCGATGGACTCGGAGAGCATGAAGGCGTTGCAACTTTCAACCGACAACCCCCTGGGCGTAACTCTCAAGTCAGTTCTTGATGGGCCAACCTTGATGATTGTCACGGTGGAAGCTACGGTTTCCAAGGGTCAATTGCTGGGCGAGGAGGAGATTCAGCGCGTTACAGAAGCGTGCTTGATGGTGGTCGAGCTTGACAAGGCCAAGAAGACCCTCACTGAGTACGTACAGTCTCGCATGAACATTTTCGCGCCGAACTTGACGGCTCTCATCGGTTCCCTCACAGCAGCACAGCTTCTCAACCAGGCCGGTGGCCTGACTGGCCTTTCCAAAACTCCGGCCTGCAACCTTCCGGCTTGGGGCTCTAAGAAGCAGACAAGTTCTGCTCTCGCCACCAACGTCGGCATCAGACAACAAGGTTTCATCTACCAATCAGACATCATCCGTGGGATCCCAACAGACCTCAAGAAGCAGGCTATGAAAATGTTCGCCAACAAGATTGTCATGTGCGCGCGCACCGACTGCTTCCACCAGTTCAGGGATGGATCAGAAGGCGAGCGACTGAAGGACGAATGTCTGGATCGCCTGGATAAGCTGCAGCAAAAGCCGAACAGCAAGGGCGCACGCGCTCTCCCGGCACCCGACGACAAGCCGAGCAGAAAGCGTGGTGGCCGACGAGCTCGTAAAGCCAAGGAGGCCACGGCCATGACGGAGTTGCGGAAGGCTCAAAACCGTATGGCCTTTGGCAAGGAGGAAAAGGAAGTCGGTTATGGTACGGGCGACTCTACTGCCGGCATGGGCATGATCGGCCAGCGCGACGATGGACGTCTACGGGTCACGCAAATCGACCAGCGCACACGTGCCAAGTTGAGCGCGAAGAGCAAGGGCTGGGGTGGTGCCAGCTCGCTCAATGGCGGCGCGGCATCATCTCTCAGAGGGCTTACCGGCGGTGGCAGCGGCATTGGTAACATCAGTCTGGCTGCCAGCAAGGGCTTGCGGACATCGGGCGTCGGTACCACAGTAGGCAGTGCCACCGCCGGTACGGTATCGTCGTTGGCGTTTACGCCTATGCAAGGCCTGGAGCTCGTTGATCCAAAGGTGCAATCGGAGCTGAGTAGGAAGCGTAAAGCAGACGAGGATCGCTGGTTCAAGGGTGGTACATTTACCCAAGTTGGCAACTCGGGTGGCGCTGGTGAATTCAAGAAGCCTGCATTGCCCGCAAGCAAAAGACAAGATACTGGAGCGACCAAGCAGTGATGCACGTACTTGGAGAAGGTGGACGAACGGCGGATGAAAGCGCACACATCGGCGACCCTGACCTCGATTCATTGAGGCGGGTTACTGATCAGTTACATTCTCTGAAGGGATAAGTATCAGAGCCATTACTGGCTCAGTTGTGATTTCCACAACTCATGTCATTTTAGATCATTGTTATATCGTGGATTCGGCGTTTTGAGAGCTATGTTGCTAGGGGAAAATATTCAGGGAAGTGATCTCATTCCATTCGCAGCAGTTTGGTCAATGTTATGGTCATTCATCGTCTTACAGTTGATGTTCTACTGTTAACCTCAACCAAAGTACAGGAGAGGGAATGAGCGTGTCCGCCTCATGCACTGGTATCCTTCTGATTCAATCGGCATCCCTAAATCCCGAAGACGAACGGCCCGAGTTTAGGTATACGGTATGGTTCCCCTCGGCATGATCAATATGGCGTGCGTGCGTGCGTGCGTGCGTGCGTGCGTCCGACACTCACCTGGCGTGTCTTTCGAACACACGCAAAAGAGAAGACACGCAGAAGTACCGGCCCTTACCCGTGCCTCGCCCCCACTTTTTTGGGACTCGCCAGACTCGCACCCCCTAAAGTGGGGGCGAGGCACGGGTACCTAAACAACAGTTGCGCCGCTGCTTGTCCGTTTGTCCGTTGTCTTTCAATTCAGTAAGCTGCAGACCGAGTCCAGACCGGTTGTGTCACGACATATCTATCCGTCGGTATGACCTTGACCGTCAAAAGTAGAGAAGCATCGGATCGAGCCATGTGGGTTTAGGAGGGCGTCTTGTGAAGTAGTCAAGGGTGTTGTTGGCTTGTGATACTTGGGGGTTGGGCGGGCGGCTTGGGGACCTTTTGTCAACCCCCTCTCATAAAAGAGGGGGTTTTTACTTGATGAGTATGGGGTTGAAGAAAGGTCCCACCACAACCCCCAAGTACATACCGGATGCCAACTTAAGGAAAAGGGAGGGGACCTCTCTTCCGATTTCTTATCTCTTATCTTTAGTACCCCGAGTCCTGCAAAAGGAAAAGAACAAAATACTTCTGCCAGAAAAAAAAGTACGGCCAGAAAAAAGTTGACAGAGAAAGCAAAAGCCCCAGGAACCAAGAGGAAAATGCCATAGAAAAAGTCGGGGCCCCGCACTGACGCCTTGTTTTCCACTTCCCTACGGTCTTCCCTTCTCAAAAGACGGGAAGTTGTYGAACGAAAAATGTTGATCACTTTCCCTATTGGCCCCCGAATCCGTCCAGAATCCGGTAGGCCTGCGAAAGCCTGTATGGTATTCTTGAAAATTGCCATGTTCCACAGGAGCAATAGCGCAAGAATGCCATGGTCAGCTTGGGAGCGTGCTTGGGTATCCAGATGGTATGTGTGTGTGTGTTCGCATTCCACAGTTCGCTGGTTCGCTGGTTCGCTGGTAGCGATTTTACGTACAAAGTATCACAGGCTTTTCCAAGGGTCAAGGGAAGAAAAAAAAAAAAGGGTCAGAAGGGGTCAAGTGTATTTGCATTCCGGTTCCTTGTGCCTTGTGCGGCCGATGATCTTTGGGATTTGGAAGCGGTGGACTGACTGGTTTTTCGAGAACATCTCGATCTCTGATGGATCGCCTTTCTCTTTCGCAAGGCAGGGCCTTTTTCGCTTTTTCGCTTTTTCGGTGTAGTAGTCTAGAGGCAGGTGCACAATAATTCCTGTCGTCCTCCCCTGTTGTCTTCGCAAGCCGTCCAAGCCGTTTTCCCCGTAATTGGTTCTTTTCTTGACTATTCGTTCGCCTCCAGCGAACAAGTTTCACTGTCACTCCATCATCGAGATCTACGCGGGGACGGAAGCCAAGGGAGCGTCATCACACCTACCTACCTCTTTTTGCCTGCCGTAGGAAGTTATCTTCCTACGCAGTTCTTGTTTGAACTTCTCCTATGGCTATGCCAGCTCGAGTCAAGTCAGGCTGAGTCACCTGGACATACACTACACTCTGGAATATGGATGGATGTGTTAGATGCAAGCATGCAAATTCGACATCCAATTGTCGAACTTGCTTGTTTTCCCATTCCCATTCAATATCTATCCGCCTCATCCGTTCTGCCATGTCAAAAAGCTCACTGCCAAGATAACCCTTACCCCCCTTACCTCCCAACTTGCCAACGTGCAGGCGATGGGTTGGCAACCCTTAAGTTTTGAAATAGGTACCAAAACGGGGTCTTACAGGTCCCTGGAAAGCCAAGTCTGGCATCCCGAACCTTTCTGGCATCTGTGCCATTGAATGCTTTTCTTCAATCACGTCCTTTTTCTCCTCTATGAAATGACAAAAGGCGTAAATGCGCTTATAGCATTGGCTGGCCGAGCTGCCGTCGTTATCGCGGAAAGTCATCCACCTAGAAAGAACCTAGAAAGAGGGGTAGAAGGGGATCAAACAAATTACTCTTTTTTTTTTGCTTTTCTGCTTTTTCTGTTGAGGATGGCACCGGGCAGCACTCCCGCAGAATGTATTGGATGAGCAACCGAGACAGCCCATCTTTTTATTCCTTCTCTTTGCTCTGTCAGCGAAAAGTTCAGCGGTTCGGCGAAGCGAGGAAGGGAAGCTACTCGTCCCAGACAAATTTATGCGCACCGCGCACAGGCCACCCCAGACTTTAATGAGCCAGAACTTGGCCATTTCTTTACCAAAAGACTTCGTTTTTATTGCTTTAATGAGCTGTTAGAGCTCCCTCTAATTCTATACACTCTTGGAGGATCTGGGGGATCATATCTATCCACGAATTTATCCTTTCCTGGCTTAATGCAGCCCAACCCTCCTCCACCAACTCCCGGCAAATCTCATCATCCCATTTACCCCTTTTCCGAAGATATTGCTTTGGTGACTGCCACGCTTTCTCAATGGGGACGAAATCAGGGGATCCGGGACAGTTGAAGTAGTGTTCGAGGCCGTGATCCTCTTTCCATTGCTTCACAATGTTCCTCTTTGCTCTCCCGTTCCCTCCACCTCCATGACCACTATCATTATCCTCCTCAAGGACGAAATCCTCCCCTTTTCTCAACCATTCTCCAACCACGGGCTCAAGAATCTTATCCCTATAAATCTGGAGGCTCATCTTCTCATTGGAATTCCCGGGGACCTCGTACCAAACGAGTTGGCTCTTGAAATTATAACCAATAGCAGCCCAACAATGAATCCTTTTCCTATCTTTCTCCTGTGCATCTTCTTTCTCAACAATGCAATCAGGGCAATCCCTTTCCCAAGGTCTCCTAAGAACCCAGATCTTTCCTTGAGGACCCCATCCAAAGTGGCATTCGTCTGAGAAACGGATTCGCCGCCATGCTTCAGGAGTTGGATATTTCCGAAGCATATCTCTCGCCCATTGCAACCGCTTTCTTTTAAGATCGGGAGAGATATAAGACTTTTCGCAAGCGATGCATCTTCGGAAATCCACAGACTTCAATGCTCGTTGGATCGTTTTTGCTGAAACAGAATATGGTAGTTCGATACCGGCTGTATCGAGGAGGCCTTCATATGGAATGGTCCGGCTGTCGAATCCGTTTTTCTCGATAAATTCGATGAGAATGGCGATATGGGTTTTTGAGAGCTTCCTTTTCCGCCCTCTAGTTTCTGCATATGCAGAATGAAAGCTCCTTTCTCCCCCGGGAGTGTTGGCTTCTCGAAGGACCTTATATCCAGTGGTTTTGCTAACCCCAAACTTCCGGAAAATGTCGTTGTTGGAATAATGAAGAGGATCTCTGATGTTAATGGCGGCAATGATACCGGCCTTTTTTGGGGTTGAAAGGTGATGAGGCATTGATGAATTGAAAGATTGAGCTTAGATCTGTCTCCAATACTAATTACTATATAAAACGGATAAGAACTCGTGAAGAAAATGACATTTGAAAGTGGTGATGAAAGTGGTGATGAAAGTGGTGATGCAAAGTGGTGATGCAAAGTGGTGATGCCAAGGCGGCTGACAGGGGGGAAAACCGGTTTAGCGGTGCGCATAAATTTGTCTGGGACGAGAGGGGGTAGCAGTGGTGGTGGTGTATATGCGCAGCATACAAGCATGCTGTATGGCCTGCCCAGGAGAGGAGAAGAAGGAAACGACATCTCCGTTCGCGCCAGTTTGGATGGGTATGATGGGGAATATGGCTCGCACATGGTAATCTTAATGAAAAGCGATCTTTTGCTCGACCTGCCTTTCTCTGCTTGCCGGCAATAACACAACAACGACCCCGATGAATGTCGGGCTGGATATCTGTTGCATCGAAGCTAGTGTAGTAAGAGATTCGGTTTGGCAAGCACTACTTGCACAGGACTTTGAGTCGAGAGGCGATATTTGATCAGGTCATCAGGGTTCTCTTTCGATTATGCTGTGTGCCCCCAAGGGTGGGTGTTGATGACTCCCCAAGAAGCGCACACGGAGACAATGATTTTCATCTCAGCGACTGCGTTCGGTGAAAGAAGAGAAGGGCGCACCAATTTCTGTTGAACTGCAGTGTCAGTGATACTGCTGTGGAAGGATCTGATTTGAAAGCAGCATACCTCTAGGATGAGTACTTCTTCAGTACAACTGACTGGTAATCACGTCTTTCTTCCAGGGAATACACATTCACTCACACGCCTAACCTCACCGATTGACCCTGATGGTATCATTGATATGCTGTGGATTGAGATCAGATGGGGTTTGCCGCCTTGGCTTTGCGAACCTTGGCTGCTTGGATAACGTTGCCATTCAATGGTGATCGAAGGCTTTGTCTGTTTTGTTTCTGCATCAAGCTGAGGTGAGAAGCTCACCTTCAGTGAGAGATAAGACACTGACTGCTGATCAATAACAAAGTCGATTGCAACTGACATCAGCTCTTGCAAAACCGGATTCTGGTAATTCTGAGGAAACACGATGAGCGAAGTGCCGTTTTTTGACAGATTTCCATGTTCTGTCTTTTCCCAGTACGGGTTTTTCCAAAGATCGGCGGGCCCGATATTCCAGGCTCCGCTGAAGAAGGACCAGAGAAGGGCTGATCTGCTGAATTAGATCAGGGCTAAAGATCTGCTGGCCTTGATCATCCAGGGCATCGTATCGTGCCAGGCGTGGCCATTGTGCAGTGATTCTGTTAAAGCCATGATGGGCGCAACAAGGCGTGGCGGTTCGTCATCGCTTGTGCTACTCCAGACTGAGCTGGGCGCAGCTCCCCTTCATCTTGGAGAGCTGATATCGGCCGGAGGCGTTGCTGGGCGATGGGAAAGGACCCTCAGATAATCTTGCGTCGATCACTTCGATGATGATGTTGCCCATGAACGAACGGAATCCGTGCACACAGAGACCCATTTCCGTACACACAGAGAGTCCCCCACTTTTACAGCTGAGTCAGCCCAGCCAGCCGCCCAGCCGCGCCAGTACCTCGTATATACTGTATACGCGTATATTACCAAATCTACGTCGCTTATTTACGTAAAGTTATTTAAAGTTATTAATCTAATCAATTATCTACCATAGAGGGTATTAATATAGTTCTTGCTAATATAATTACTAGCCCTATTACTATACTTACTATACTTACTATACACCCTAAAATTAATACTTAGAGTACATATACCTATCCTAATTTTAATACCCGCTGTATAAATACTACCTATACCTAAATTACTATTTAAAATACTACCTAAAGTATTAAAGAAGGTATTAGAGAACTCCTATATATTTTTATAAATATATTAGAAGTATTAGAGGCGGTGCTATAAGAGTTAAAGCTCGATTATAATATATTACTAATATAATCCATGCTTATAAACCTCCTTATTATTAATTAGAAAGGGGAAGAATATCCTAATACTAAATTATTAATTATTTAATAAGAGTTAATATTCTATAATTAAATTAGTTAGAGTTGTTAAGAATTAATAAATAATTATAAAGCGGCTATATCTAACTACTTAACGGTTGCTAAATTTAGAGATAAAGAAATAGGAAGGGTATTAAAATTCTCTATAAGGGAGCTAAAGGGTAATAAAGTGAAAGAGAAAGTATTAGAGAGGGTATTAACAACGTTAAAACTAGTATAAACTGTACTATAATAATTTTAATTATATTATTAACTATATTATTAATTACCTTTATAACGGTTCATTATAAATCTTTTTAAATAATGTTGTAGGTATAAAACGCCTCTATATACCTCTTCTCTTCTGTGATAGCTGGTGCCATTATGGGTTATATGGTTCAGGTGCAGGTTCTGAGCTTGGCTCTGGCTGCCTTCCAGTTAGGGTATAAGAACCTCGCCTCTCCTATCAGCCTTCCCTTTTGGGATTTCTTCCTTCTTCAACTTCTTGTCTTTAGTCTAAGTTAGTGAAATGTTACAATTACTACACTGTCTAGCTACGCTGTGATATCTTCTCTCCTTTCTAAGTATTTTGCTATATTATTCAGTAAAGAAGCTTATTATAAAAAAGTATACGATAGTTATTATATTAATCGCAGTTAATAAGTTAGGTAGCGGGTTAAATAGTAGCGAGCTAAGTAATTAAACCCTAATTACCTTTGAAATTTTATAGTTTGTAAACTTCCAGGTTTATATAATCTTATCCTAATACTCTACGTATATAATTTATAAAATTTAAGTTGAGGATAACTACTTATCGTCAATAGCTAAATAAGGTAATAAAGTCTTAAATCACATAGGTATACTATTTAACTTCTATCAACCTAATATTACTGTCTAACCTCAACTACCAATACGTATTTATATCCTCTATAACTAATACTAACAACGAGTCTATCTATAATAACCTTAATATAAAGTACTTATACAGTAAGTTATATTAAATTATAAATACCTTTTTATATATAGTATCTAAATCTTATTGTAAATCTCTTAATAAATTATTATAGGTATAGTAATACTAGTACGATATAAATTTAAGAATATATAGCGCTACCTATATAAAAAATAAGGTTAAGTAATTAGACTTTTAAAAAGTAAATACAATTATTAGGGTAATAATACTTTTAATACTAAATTATCGAATATCTCTACCCTTTTATACTTATATAAATACGTTTACTCCGCTATAATATATTGTAATTTAAATACTTCTCTTTAAGAGCAGTAAGTAGATCGTATATATGCGTACGGCTAATTTAAAGAGAAAAAACAATTTTTAAGGAAGCATTTAACAACTTTATATAAATTCGATTCTATTAATTATCCTAATACTATAATTCTTAAACTTAAATACTACGTAATTACTAACCTCGCTAATTTATAGTAAGTAATTGATACAGGAATCTGGGGATTGCTTCTAATACTGTACAGATCACGAGGATAAGTAGTATCAGAAGTATAAGGTAGTAAGAAGGATGATGTCAAAGGAAGGAGACGGCTGGAAGCCAGCCGCCTGCACGAAGATAATATGCTTTGCTGGGAGCAGGGCACGAGCCACAGAGTGGTTCGAGCTTCAGGCTCTGGCAGGCATAGAGCTCTCTATGTGCCAGCCTAGCTAGTCTGGGCTGCCTTGGCTAGTCTAAGCTATAATATAGAGCATGGGCAACGATACTGTAAATCAAGGATTTCTGGTATCAGTAATACTTATATAAATAGGCGAAGAATATTATAAAGGGTCGTTAACAACCGAAAAAAGTATATAATATCTTATAGAGAGGAAGGAAGAGTTATATACGAATTTATTATTTAAATTCATAGACTATTAAATATTATACCCGCTTAAAATAATCCTTATCATTAATATAAACTACTTACTTCTATATAATTTAAAAGCCCTTATATATATTTAAATAAAACTAACGAGCTAAGTTAAATACTAGTATATTACGACTACGTAGAGCGACTTATTTAAAATTAAGATTAAACGGTTCAATAGTTTTATGAATTCCTTACCTATTGTTAAATTATTAAATAAAATAATTAATAGTGGCGATATTATTAATTTCTTTAGGATTCTCTTCTTCTAAGTTATTATCGATATATTCGTTAATAATATTAATATTATTATTGCTAACTTTATTATTAGTTTTATTATTAATAACTGCTGTAAGGCCTCTATATAATAAAGGGTCAGAACTATTACTATTTAAATCTTAGACTATTAGTAGGAGATTTAAGAAGTTGGTATTAGGAGTAGGATCGTTATTACTATTACCGCTATTACCAATATTACTAGTAAATGGTTAAATCTACTTCTTCTTAATATAATAATTTATATTCTTCATAATGTACCATATATATAACTAATATAGTACTTCTAAGTAGGTAGTAATAGCGGCTTTCTTAAACCCTCTACTAAAGTCTATAATAAGCACTACTAGGTTAGAAATTTCGTAATCCTCTTAAAAAATTTTAAAGTAATTAAACTACTATTCAAAATCTTCTTACCTCTCCCTACTCGAAAAATTAAATACTATATTAAAGTTGTAACTTAGAGTATTGATACTAGTAGTATTAAAGAGGGGAAAATTAAAGCAATTAACTTATAAGGAAAAAAAATAGGTTAATTAAAAGATTTTATATACAAATACTAAATACGGGCAAAAAACCCCAAATTCGAATAATTAGAATTAATAAGGGTAATAATAAGGATAATATTCACTTTGTATATATTATCTATTAATAATATATAAGGATTTTTCCTCTATATTTCAATATATTAATCGAAGGTTTAAAATATTCGGTTAACCTTTTATTAGTTAGAGAAAAGAGGATTATAGTTAATAAAGTACTCGATACTATAAAGGTTCTTATATTATTCTAGTAAATTGATAAGCATTTTAATTGAAATATAAAGATTATATTTTATTTTATAAATATACTATTGAATATTCTAAACTTCCTAGGAGGTAATAAGGATTCAAACATTACGTAATTCTATTACTAAATAGTTATTACTAATATTAAGAAGAAATATAATATTTTTATTATTATTAAAAGTACTATTCAAATAATAAGTAATCTAACGTATATTTATTCTAACGAAACTCAATAACCCGTTCAATAATCTTATTAATAATCTCTTTATAATTATAACGAATCTATTACTAATAAATAATATTACCAGCGAAATTAGCTACGTCTAAATCGTAATTATAAACGTTATAATTACTAAAGTCTTCCTTAAACTATATATTACCTTATATTTTCCGTAGTAACACTTTTATTCAATATAAGTACCTAAGCTGCTATAAATTAATATTATGAATACTTTAACTATTAGGTCAATAGGTCTTACTATATACATACCTATAATCAATACGCGTTATAAAATCTTCTCCCTACTTAATACTCTTTATTATACCTATTTATATAACTGTAAACCTTTAATTAATAGCGTATATTTATAAAGTATTAAAAACTTCCTCTCGAATCGTATATAGAGTTAATATAAATAATAAGCGAAATACTAATATTAGAAACTTCGCGAATACTAAAAACCTTTACTTAATAATAGTGTATTTGCTAAGGCATTATACTAACTACGTCCTCTTATAGGGGTAGTAGTAGATTAATAGTAATAGAAATCTAGTGAGGGGAGGCGTACTCCAGTCGGGAATAATTATTTGAAACGGAATTAAAGGTATTTTAATTAAAGATTCTAATCAAATTCTATTAACGCTAATTATTATAATCAATTAGGTAAGAATTTAATTTATATACGCAACCTAAAATACGCGATGGGCAAGTAGGCAAAGTAAAATATAACGAATTCGAAAATACTCTGTTAAATAATAATAAAGACGAAAGATAATCGCTACAAACAGTCACTCAACGCTAAAGTAAAATATCACAATAGCTTTATTTAATTATATATAAAATTAATAATCGCTAACAAACTACACGACAGTAGCGGTAGTTAGGCAGTGATATATACGATATATTAGCGCGGCTAGGCGGCTAGGTGGCTAGCTGCGCTAATTCAGCTATAAAAGTGGAGGACTCTCTATACGCACGGATTTGACGCTCTGTATACACGGATTCCGATGAACGAACGTGCGGATGTATGTGTATGAAGCTTGGCGTCGTCCAGGAATGCAGCCTTGTTTTTGTGCGAGCACACATGGTGAACTCCTAATATCAGGATCGTTCGGAGGATAGGATGGGAAATTGATTGAACAGAGGTAACCGTCAAGCCAGTCCCGCCTGACACTTCCGGCTTCCCGTCTCCTTGATTTCACAAAACTGTGAATCCAAACATTCCCTCTCCGTTCCAGGGACCAGCCGTGCAACGTGCAGATGAGATGTCCCCCTCTCTGCCTGAAAAGTTGGCGTAGATTTCCCAGTGCAGTGCATGAGAGTCATGGAGTGCAGGGCACTTGCAGCGTATCGCGATTCGCGGGATTCGCGTCGCCCGCAAAATTGATGATGGTGAGCAGTTGAAGCAGCTGAGAAGGCAGTCACCACCATCACTGTACAGGTATCCGTTCGGCAACGGCTGGAATGGGTAAGGTGCAACCGGAGAGGCTGCTCCGGTGCCGTCCCTGGTTTTTGCCAAGTGCCCACCCCTCATGGGGCCCCTCGCTGTTTATTCAGGGCAACAAGGCAACGAACCGGGCCCTAGGTTACAGATATGTATGTACGATGGAACCCGGAGATCTTCCACAGCTAGGGGCAGTATCAATGTACAGGCATGTACTCCAAAAATACCTGTCTGTAAGGTATACGCGCCTGTACCTACATGTCATACATACCGTATTAATGACTGACTGTCGGGTGCTGGCTCGTTTACGCGCGTCGTTAGTGTACGGTTGTGATCTTACGATCTCTTCGCGATATGAGCCTACTGCGCAGAAAGACTTTTTGTAAGCTAAGCTCCAAAGACGCTCTCTTTGCGCTTCGCATCGAGATAAGCGAGGGTAAGAGGCTGGTAGTTCAGCTGGCTTGTCCCTCGGCCTAAACATTCTGGACTTTTGGAGAATCGCGATTCAACTCCACTTCTAGAGGTACTATGTAATGAGGCGGATATACTGTATGGGGTAGGTACCTGTAGCGCGGCTGACTCTTACTCACTAGAACGTACCTGCTCATGACTAACGGCCAACGGTCTAACGGCAAGCACGATGGGTGCTCATTGTGCTGTTAGACTTTCATCGTGAAATCCGAACGAGGCATTCAGGGTCCTGTCGTCGTGTTGGCGTCAGGGTCTTAAGTTGACAGGCCGATGTCTGGGCGCATATCTACCGTAGAGGTATCTGTATCAATTCTTCGTCGATTCAAATGTGATGTAGGGTTAGCAGTGCCGTTCTCATCTATCGTTTTCTTTGCAACAAAACTCAAGATGAAATGCCAAGGCGCGTTGATGGACGCCATTGATACACACAGTACATGGGACTGGACTTTAAAGTGAACCTTTTTTTCCCCCAAAAGCCACTTTGACGGGTCATATACTATGTACGCACGGTAGATCTCGATATCTCAACAAAAGGGCGTTTTCAATTCCGGATTGGGTAACTGCTTACGGGATCGCTTGTGATGGCTTCGGATCCCTTGGTCCCTTTTCCCACCTGTCTACCCGAGGCTGTTGGTCGAGCCGGTGCGGGTAGGTTGGCATCACAAAGGGTCGGTCGGGATGAGTTTTAGGGTGTGTGTCGGCCGGGTGTCATCGTCGCGGATGGGAAGGAAGGCATGGGGCTATGGGGCCTGAATGGATGGCTTGTTCCAGAAAACCATTGAGAAAATTCCGGTGCGGTCTCCGGCTGCTCGACCTATTGGACCGTTGCTTTCATTCAGTATGTGGTCCGTATCTCCCGACTATGGTGGTGACAGCGGTGGTGTCTCCTTGGAGGTTCCTTGTCACTGCTGCCGTGCTGCTTCCACTTTGCAGTGAGTGCTTGCGTGGTGGTTGACTGCCCTGTGGTGCCAATCGTGTGCCCTGTGTGCCTGCCTCCCAAAATGGCCCAATCCAATCAATTGTGGGGAATGACTGTCTGCTGCCCGGGTGCAAAGGCACTGAAAGAAAGAGAGTGCCAGTGTGCCACACTGTCACGGCCCCCGACGGTTCGCAGGCCAAGTGGGGCTTCCCGCATTTCGCCCACTTGGCCCGCTTGGCAGGACCCGGTCAATCAGGGTCTTGATGCAAAAGGTCTCGATCCAGGCCCAAAATCTCGATCTGTCGTCATAGTGGTAGCGTTCATCCTTCACTCACACTGACAGGACCGACTGTGTCAGACTTCGATGGAAGACCCTGGATCCGATTCCCAGAGCCTTTCGTCATTTCCGCCCATGTGCGATGCCCCAGTTTTGTTCCAAGGAAACTTGAAACCGCGCACGCCAAAAGGACCCAAAGAACGCTCGCATTCCGCACTTTGAGCAAGTTGAATCGCTTTTTGTCCCATGGATTTTTTTCGCATCGACTACGTATATGCGGTATCAGTATCTGCCCTCCCACTTTGCCATGTAGGAAAGACAGACGCGGCATGGATGTTACCTTGCCCAGTCGGTGCTTGATGGACCGGGACCGGGACCGTGACCACCTTTGACACACAAGTGTGTGTATGTATCGCGTGTATAAGTGTGCGTGTGCTTGTGTCCGGGCTTTTCGGGGTTGCGATCCCTTGGACCCTTCCCCTCGCCTGAAACGGGAGCCAAAGAGACGTGGCGGCTGCAGTGGAAGGCGCCGCGAAAGGGAGGGTCATAAGAAAAAAAAAAAAAAAAGACTTTCGGTTTGCATTCCCGTAAGGCACTCCCTGTCTGTCCCTTTTGGAGCGGATTGGGGTATACTTGCACGGTACAAAAGAAAAGTCCTCTCACCCTCATCATGATCGCGATATCGCGTTGCTTCCATGTGATTGGGACCTTTCTTAAATGGACGGCGGAGAGTTGGACCCCCAGACACGACCCCTCACACACGGCCGGAGCTTTTGTCCCTGAACCCTGGTGTAATTGCCTGACTGTATCCGTCCTTGGTGACGGGCCATTATGGACTGATATCTCGGTCTCATCAGTCGAGTTTGGGTGTAAGTAAGGTTGAGGATTGCGCTTGAGCTCTTTTCCACATGTCTATCTCGATCCATTCGTCGGAAAAAGAAAGCGTTGGAGAGCCTTCGCATAATCAGCCGTTGGGCTAAAATTCTCCCTAGTGCCAAAAAAATGCAGCGGTATCAAAATAGGTGGTCCTTGTTGTTTTCGAGACAGTCAAAGCACTAGCAGATACGACCGTTTCTTACCAGGAGTTGGGGTTTTCAAATGCGGAGAATATGTAGGTGGGGACAGACTTTTTGACGGCGCGCGGACGGGGGACGACAGACGACGGCGGACTGTGCTTCAGTTCTTTGCACTAGAAGAGGGGAAATCAAGACAACAAAACAATAGTTGCTATCAACGATGACGTCTACCACTCAAATCCTCAGGCCTTCCGCGGAGCGTTTTCAGCTATGTAATGTCTGTACGAATGGAGCCATAGCCGACGTAGTTATTTCAGGTTCTGCCGGAGTATAACTCCTTCTTGGCTGTTGACCGCAGCGCATATTCAACCTCAAGAAAGCCGGATGGTCCGAGGTAAATCGAATGATAGACTTGGCCGTTTGTACATAGTAAGGGATGAACATACATAACACTTCGCTCCCTGATTTTGGCCGTTGCGCCCGGATGTGTTGTTGATATCTCTTGGAAAGTCGGGTCTCTCGTTCCTGATTTCCTACACACTGGGAGATCCGCGGCGGCCGTGATTCGACTGCTTTTACATGACGAGCTATTGAAGTTGGTCTGCATATCAGCCAAGGTCCCTCGAAGTGTGAATAGCTTGGAGGCGGCTATACACGTGCAGTTCGAATGTATCGCCAGCTCGCTGCTTGAACAGTAGTCTACCCCATTCTTCGATAGCACATCAACGTATGCATACTGTGTCGTGTAGACACAAGTAGCGTACCGTGCCCATCATGAAGCCATCGTGATGTACACGCCAGATACAGACTGCCAAGAGAGTTGATCCGCCCACTGTGTGCAGAGACGTTGCTGAGGCTCCGATGGAGTCCATTTCGGACAGGAACCACCACATCCCTCTGCTCTTTTCCACATGAGGCGCAGGGTTCAGGAACCTCGATCGGTAACTTTCCGATTATTGGCTCGTCCCATCGGCACTGCATTCAGGATTCGTCCCTCAACCGTGGTAGCTCTTTAGGCCGCCCGCGGCGTTTTCTGGTGCAACGAAGACCGACATCCGGGAATTGAGAAGCTAAAGAAGTGGAAGAGATGGGTCAAACAGTCGCGGTCCCCATTATCCCGTAGCGTCTTTGCTGCCTCCTGCCATGTTGGCTCATGGTGGATTGGAATATCGATATTATCGACATTTTTTTTGCACGACCGTGACAACCAACGCCGCGCGATCCCGGGGTTATCACTGCCACGTTATCAAATTGCTCGATCCCGAGCATCCATGAATCCGTCCATCCACCTAGCTTTTGCTTTGCTGTGCTCTTGTGACTTTCCCCTTGTGCCTATCTGTCTCGGCACCAACAGCCACTTTCCCATCCCAAACTCAGGGGTAGCTTGATGCGGCTATGTAGGTCTGGTATGTAGGTCCGGGCAGGCCAGTGACTTTTATGAGGTCTTGCGAGACACACACACAAGCGGGAACATATGGCTGGCAGCTCCGGGCCCTGGGTGTGACTGCGTCTTTCCCTGCCTCTATCCGTCTCCCTTCGTGCATATTCACCTACTTGTAACTGAGATTTCTGGATCTGAGGGTAGGTAACCAAACATCTTGTCTTCCAAGCGACGGAACCCTGCATTGATAATATGTGTGGCCTGCCCCCTCCATTATCAGGGGTCCGACGTGTGCTGTGCAGGAGCTTGATGGCCACGCCAAGGTAGCAGATGAAGATTCCCACTCCCACTATCACTAGAAGGTGTCAGCATGGAAAAGACGGAAATTGACGATATTGTTGAGATACCGCATTGTCAAGCGTGTCCGCTTTGGCCTGTATGAGAAATAATGCTGGGATCCTTGCCCTGCCGCCGCTGACGTCATCCCATCTTCTTTCCCAACATTGGCCTTTTTTTGCGCGAGCCGTACACTCGCGTCGTTGTCGGTTGTTGCCGCGGGATATGGGGAGCGGAGGGGACGGAGCGCGACACGCTAGCCGCATGCCTCTTTGAGCCCCAAGTCGTCTTGACAGCCAGCGAGGTCTGGGATACCCTTGGCGACTCCAATAGGGGCTCTAGACTATCTACATCCAAGGTAACTTGTAATGTGATAGTGTACCAGAAGGGCCCAATATTGGAACTGCAGTATGCTCAATGGGATTTCCCTCCGAAATTCCAAGCTGCCGCCGCCTAGTTTCGTTGGAAGCTATCCCTGCACGCGTGAAGCATCTATTGGCACCCAAACAAGGCGTTGTCGAGGAGATGCTGACTCGGTTTGGAAATGTCGATGATGATCGCCCATCACCCTGTCAACCATGGCCGTCCAGGCGGTGCCATGTCAGTTGTGATATTGGGAGGTCGCGGAAAGGGGGGGGGGGGGAAACTGRGGGGGRGGGGATCCGGATTCCAGCAAAGAGAGAGATGCCGACTCGCATCTCTGGTTTTCTGGCGATACCCAAAGCCGCAAGCTAGGAGCCAATCAATCGGCATCCCATGGGAGATTATACCTTCCCCCGGGCGCCGGCCCCCCGTGCGCGCGTGTGTCTGCTGCCAGCCCGTTGTCTTGTAGCGGTGGTGCTACAGGCGGGTGGCCTTGCGCGGTTTCGTGTTCCTGATGTTCCTGATCTGCTCCTCCCCTAGACGCTCCCCACGATGATGTGCAAATCAAAGCCACACCCATCCGTGTCTCCGGAGCCGATCCAGTTAGCAATATACTGGTGCCAGTGCGAAGAATGCGATTTTCCTTACTAACGGAGCTGTCTTTTGCAACTCAACCAAAAAGAGCTCTGATCCTTTTTTCGATTTCGATCCCATCCCCAAAAGCCTTCCAACCCGAACAAGTTCCGTATCCCACCCGCATCGGACGGCGTCTTCAACACCAACTCCAAGGACCCTGGAATGTGGGCGGAACATACGTACTATCTGGGATATAGTACCTGGCTGGTATCCATATGGCGCTGCCGCGGGAGATGAGGAGGACCACGTCCACGGCCCTACTAACGATTGCCGCACCGGAGACTCGGAGAGGACAAACGGTCGTGGGGAAGATGTAGCAAGAATTTCGTCATCGTTCCCAGTTCGTATATCCTGGGGCAACCTATACAATTTTGCAGTACGAGGCTAGGCTGAATAGGTCTCTAGGGCGACGCATGCCGCCGGGATATCAGCCAGGGGTTGAGAGGATTGGAGGAGTACCTACCTAGGCGTAAAAGCGGGGTGTGCAGGCTTTTTCGAAGGTTGTCAGAAACGGGAATATAAGCGTAATGATTATGTTACGGCAACTTGTGACAGAACACCAATATGCCTGCGGGAAGACCCTCTCTGTCAGGGCTCTGTCAGGGTACTTGGAGTTGACAAGATCCATTGCACAAAAACAGAACAGACAGACATCGTTTCTGCATATTTTCAAACGCGGCCTGAGTGTGATGTCTGGATTCGCACAAAGCCCTGCAAAACCGCGCTGCTGCGTATCATGTAAACATGCTTGGGTGCTACTTTAGATTTCTCCCCTACGTTTCCAGTCCCTTCTTGCCGGGGAGTTATAGTACACACAAGATTTTACTTACTAGCGTTGGTTTTTCGTCCAAGTCATCACTCGTCTCGCAAGCTAAGGTGCTGCTAGGAAAGTGAGTGGAGAGACAGACGATGATGGGCGCGGCGATGCGATGCCTGGACGATGGCCGGACAGTGCCAACTTTGCCCTGAAGACGGTGGTTTAGCGGGATGCGCCCTCGTACTGTGCTGCCCTCAGCAGCGCTGGAGGGAGACGGGAGGTAGGTACCTGGCCGGTACCGACGGGAATACCTGACGGATTACGGTCTCAGGAACACGCTGGAAGGTACCRTAGGGAGTAGCTCCCCACTTCGCAGGGATCTTCACGCCTGGCGGCTGCTCAACCTGCAGCCCCTCGCACCCATCGCGGCGCTCGCTGGCCGTCCGCGAAAGGAAACAATGGCACAATCCACCCCTGCGCGATGGACTGCCAAGTGGGTTCCCAGGATGCAAGACGGATTGAGAATGGGGTTTGAGCGCGCCCGGTCACTTTCCCATGTCGGATGTCTCGCCAGCCCGCCTGAGCGACGCACCAGCGACCGACCGAGAGCTCATCGTGCCTCCCTTTATTAACTCCCGTTGTCCCCTGCCTTCCGTGCCTTCCTTCGCTTCATGAAAAAGGGTTCATTATCCAGCCTCTCCTCCTCTTCGTTCCTGTCTTCCTTCCGCTCGCTACCCAATCCAAGAACCACTTGTCCTCACCGTCCGTCTCATCGGCCCACAGACGCCGACCTTCTCCGCCCCATCACCTCAGGAGTATACAGTTACCACATCCAGTCAACAACAACAGACGACAGACAGACACATACAGATACAGACATCGGTCCTAGCTTTACCGACCAACTGCATCAACCATCCATTACTCAGGACACCATCTGTGGTTAGAGCTTTGAGCTTTTTTCCCCAACATTCGGCAACCGACAGAGAAGAGTTTTCAGCGCGGGCCTTTTTACCTAAGCGTTTTAGCTACATTGCACCGCCTTTTTCTGTGAGCCACACGGAAGCAAACCAACGACGACCCAAATTTGCTAGGGCCATTTTCGAAGTTGTGTGCTGCGCCTGTTTTCGGCTAGAGCACTTTTTTCCCATCAGCTTAGTTCTTTTTCCGCCGACGTCGATCCTCCGCCTTCCGCCGAGTCGACAATTATTGGGCCGTCTCCGCCCCATCTTTATCCGTCATCCGACTTTGCTTTACACGCTACCACCACCGCCATCATGTTCGCCAGGGACGCCAATGGACACACTGTCCAGCTCCTCAACGATGATGAGCCTCAAAAAGCTCCCCAGGTCCAGTATCAGCCGATGCCTTACCGCGCGCCATCCAGCTTTGGACAACCCTATCACCCCGCCTTGACCAGGAGTATCTCGTCGTCACCAAACACCCCAGAGCTGCTTCGATCCGACTCCTATGACTCTCAGATGAGCAACGAGCCCATCTCTCCCATGACTCCCATCTATGACTATAGCCGGGGCTACCCTATCGATACTCGACCATATGAGGACTACTCAGACGCCCACAGCTACATTGGTGCGAAGAGGCCGCGTACCATGAGCGACAGCAGATCCATGTCTTACGAGGATGATGTCGCCAGCCCCGCTGCCACCGAAAGGACCGGCAAGCGGTATCCGTGCAGGTATCGGGACAGCCATGGCTGTGAGAAGACTTTCACCACATCCGGCCACGCCTCGAGGCATTCCAAGATCCACACCGCTGAAAAGGCGGTTCCCTGCTCGTTCCAAGGCTGTACCAAGAAGTTCACGCGGGCCGACAACATGAAGCAGCATTTGGAAACACACTACAAGGACAAGTCGCGCTCATCTACCCGGCCGTCTCTAGCTGGCGAGCGCAAGTCTTCCTCCTCAGGAAAGTCCTCTCGATCCAAGTCAACAACATCAGTAACAACCGTCACCAGTGCCGCTAGCCCAGCCGCACTACCACTCACACCTGGGGTTGGGAGTGCCTGGGACATGCGTGGACTCAACCTTCCTCTTCTGAGCCCCTCGATCGCTGTGCCAACACCGAGCAGCGGGCTAGATGCTTTGGCTATGGCAGTCGCCTGCCAAGAAGGGTCCTCTTAGTCAATTCTACATCTTAATATGACCCTTTTCTTCTTTTAGCTCTGCGTCGGTGTTTCTCGGAGGACTGAGCATCGTGTGTCTCGCCACTGCCAGCTGACAGGCGTGTTTGATGTCACACATGACGTTGCCGCCGCGCGCTATGCTTTTTGACGCGGGTTCTCACATTCCGTTGTCTTGGATCCTATGGGGGAATGGTACAAAACAACCCCTATTTTATGCTCTTGTGTTGCCGAAGCATGCAATGTCATATTGGGACCGGTACCTGTCAAAAAAGCTTTTCTGTCTGGGATTATACACTTACTATTTAGAGGTCATGTACACGCATGGGGGAGACCTTTTTTTTTCTTGCATTCAATCATCAACATGAACTGGGACTAGGCAACACGGGAAAGGGTCAGGGGCATATTTGTTTAGGGTACGGCGCAAACTGGGGCAATTTGTTTTCTTTCTCTCGTCATCTATCCGAAAACGGACCGGTCAGGATGGTGGCCGTGGTGTATGGAGTGAGTGGCTTGGTGTTTTACTGTTCAAGTTCTTTCATCCATCTTGGGGGTTGCGATTGGCAATGATATCCTCTTCTTGGTGACACAATACACACGGCCGTCTTATATAGGGCAAAGGCCGATATCAAACTTGACGAATTGTCCATACATACAATGCTTCTTCTGTGATGACGCTGAACTCCTCCCTTGTTATCAACATATCATGTCGCTGCACCCATGGGCATAACTAGCATGGGGTATCTGTCTTTAAAGAAATCGTTTCTGAGCAAGGATACACATTCGCAATACCAAATGCCCTGCACTTTCCTGCCACTCAAGTGTGATTTTTGCGCAATACAACATACGATATTTTTCTAGGTCATAATCTATAGAAATGACACACTGAAGATGCCAAGTGTAGGCTACCCTTCCACCCTTTTTGCGTATAAGACGAGGATCGTGCATCTAGGTAGGTAGGTGTGTCGTCGTTTTCCCGTCTGTTGCTCGTAAAGGGTCCTGCACCCACATCTAGGTGCACAGATGTAGAGGTAGGTACTTCTTCCGGACCGAAGCTGGTACTCGAGTAAACATGCCTTGCAGAGAATAGGACGCAGGTAGGTGGGAGATGCGTCTCGTTTCGTTTCGTCTGAACCTTCTTTTTTTCCAAAGCAGATCTCGAGCGGAGCATATCTGGTTAATGCATGTGCTTGCTTTCCCACATGATTTGATTACTCAAAACGTGCCGATGTCCAACATTTCACCGCCCTCTTTCCAGCCGAGTCACCGTTTCCTAATGACTTGAACTTCGCTTCTTCGATATCCAACTTTTTCTCTTCCCCTCCACCAAAACCCCCATCCACCACCAATGCAGTATGCACCACCTCATCGCCAAAACTCCCCATCCTCCGCACACGCCCGCGCCATCTCAAACTGCTCATCAGTCTTGCACACCAACACCCTATGTCCTCCCTTCTTTGACCCTGGAGCAATCTCAATAACAGCATGATCATCATCCAACTCCTCCTTCACCCTCATCTCATTTGCCTCCTTATCTACGGGTCCAAACCCGAGACAGCTCACTTGCTCGACCACGGCCGCCCGCAACCGATCGCTCTTCTCGCCGATCCCGCCGGCGAACACGAGCGCGTCGACTTGGCCGCCAAGAGAGACGTAGTAGGAGCCGATGAAGCCGCAGATGCGGTCGACGAAGAGGTTGAAGGCTAGACGCATTTTGGCGAGGTCTTCTTCTGATAAGTTGTTTTTGGATGAGGGGTCCAAAGCGGCGGTGATGGTGCCAAAGTTGGTGGTGCCTGTTAGAGCTTTCCAGCCGGATTTCTTGTTGAGGATCTCTTCGGCGCGGGAGATGTGCAGTTCTTTGGTGGAGGCCGGGGAGAGCTTGCCTACGTCGCTGGCGTAGTGGAAGACGAGACTAGAAGAAGGGGGGGGGGGGGGGGGGGG
>RANY01000437.1:0-57836 GCA_009805235.1 Neurospora pannonica FGSC 7221 | reverse complement strand
GTTTCCGCGGGCCATGGCGCGGGTACCGAGCGCGGTGGCGATGGTCAGCACGGCGATGAGTGACTCCGGGATGACGGCCACGGCGACGCAGATGCCATAGATTAGTACCTCGTCCGTGACGTCGAACTTGCTGACGGAGAAGACGATGATGGCCAACAGAATGGCCAGGGCGAACAGCAGCAGCGCAAACTTGCTCAGCGTGACCTGCAGCGGCGTGCCATCGAGGCCGAGGAGGACGCGCATGCCGTTTCGGGCACGGACGACCAGTGAGCGCAGGGTTCCCATTTCTTCTTTGTCGACGCGCGTCTTGTTTCGCCCGCCATTGCTCTCGCGCAGCAAGCCCGCGATCTTACCTACCTCGGTGCCCATGCCCGTCGAGACGACGATGCCCGTGGCGCGCCCGCGCGTGATGGTACTGGCTGAGTAGACCATGTTGGAGCGGTCACCGAGAGGAACATCACGCTCCCGGGCCATGACCGACTCGGCATGCTTGCTGACGGGAAGGGATTCGCCGGTTAGCAGGGCCTCGTCGGTAGACAGGTTGATGCTGGTGGCAAGACGGAGGTCGGCTGGGACGACGTCGCCGACGCCGAGGCGCACGATGTCGCCGGGCACGAGCGTCTCGGCTTTGATAGTGGAGGTGACGCCGGACCGGATGACTTTGCAGGTGGGCGCCGACAGGGCGTACAAAGCCTGAATGGTTTGCTCGGCGCGATAGTCCTGGAGGAAGCTGATGAGTGAGATATGGTTAACATCTTTACTAGCCAGGACCGATATGGAGGGAACTGGAACTTACCCGACTATAATGTTGAGAAGAATGACCGCAGCAATGACACCGCCTTCGATATGGTCACTGATGGCAAAGGACAGGACCATGGTGATAACGAGGACAAGAGTCAAGCTGTTGGAGACTTGTCTCAAGAGAATCGTCCAAAGGGATAACCCCTTGGCACCCTCAACCTTGTTGGGGCCATGGTGCTGTAGACGACGGGCAGCTTCATCGTTGTCGATTCCAGTTCTAAAAGACGAAATAAGTGACCAAACTTTTGAGTGTAGAGGTACGCAGGTGCATGTCTGCTATAAGACAACAAAGGGGATTTACTCAGGGTCGGTGTTGAGAAGAGCACAGACGTCCGGCACCGAAAGGGTGTGGGCCGCTTCGGGGGTAAAGGACGGGAGATCGCCGGGTCCGGCTCCGGTTCCGGTAGTAGTAGTGGTGGCGGTGGTATCTCCCGACGTACGGTTGACAGTGGCGTCGTCGTCGGCCCCGCCTTCACATTCTTCTCCGATGATGGTCCCGGTGTTGAGCGTAGTCAAGGTCGGGGACCGTGTGGTTGTTTTGGACGTTGTTGGACTTTTGAAGCCACATATAGGAGGCTCCGTCTGGCCCTCGACGTCAAGTCCGATCTCTGTCCCCATTCAATATCTTGTGTATGTGCTCGCCGGTTGAACTTGAGCGAAGTTTGAGGATGTGGTGGAAAGAAAAAAGGGAGGGGGAAAGGAAGGAAGGAAGGAAGGGGGAAACCGAGAACAGTGGTCTCTTGTGTGACGGGATATGCGGGGGGCTTTTATCAACAATGAGGAAGTGACCGCCCACCAACAAAGCAAACATATGTACGCACTCCAGGAAGGTATCTCCTCACGACGCCGAGACAGAGCTTCACTGTTGATCCGTCTATCCGTGTCCATACATGGAAGATATATCAGAAGGTATCATCCATCTCCTCTGCTCTCTTCCAGGGGCTTGTTTGACCCAACGGCCACCTGCTTTTCCTTCTGTTCCAAACAGTCTCTCTCCGCACCATATGCTGCCCGCCACGCTGCTTCAACACAACATCTCTGCTGTTGTTGTTTGAGTACATCATGTACACCACAGCCCGACAACGACAGCGTACCATACAATCCCGACACATTGCTCCCTCTTTCCTTTCTTGGTATCTTGGTATACCAGCCAAGAACCTACCAAGCATCTACCAAGCTACCCAAGCCCTTGGGAATACGTACGCAAGTTCCTGGTCAGTATGGTCAGTTGAGGCGGGTTGAGTCTATCGTGACCTATCGTGACCTATCATGGCCTATCGTGGCCAGTAAAATGTCATTGTCGACCACGCCGAGCCTCTTGCCCAGAGAGCGGACAGGCGGGGCAAGGACGGGGGCGCTGTGGCTATGCCTCTTCCAGAATCCTTGGCGGCATAGAAAATGTCCCCGGGGAAAGAGCTACCCCCTGTTACTGCTGACCGACACTGACAAAGTCATGTCACCTGGCCTCCTTCTTTTCTTGAACAGTTGAACTCTTCCCACACCTACAGTTCGATGTTAAAACGGCCTCAAGAGAAGAAGAGGCACGGACACAGTAGGTTGGTGTAAGTACATATTGTTTTGCGCCGCCACTTGTAGTGGTTGACGGACAGACGGACAGATGACTTACCAGTCGGCGTCGGGTTTTTGGACCGACGATTTTTGGGCTTGGGTCCAGTCTTCCCAGATCAGTTCCGGTCCGGTGCTGTTGACGGGAGCGCCATGGCCGGCCGGCCGGTGCGAGGTAACTCCGGGATTAACACGGCCGCTCCGCTCGGAAAGTTTTCTCCTTTTCTTTTGGCCCGGCTCACCTCATCTCCCCTCCATCATGCATTATGATCTGCTTCCATATGTCGTTGGTTTCCGGAAAGGCAGACAGACATCCAGTTATCAACCTTCCCAAGCCCCCCCTCCCTTCCTCTTCCCCGATGCTACCATCGACACAAACGAACTTCCAAAAAAGAAAAAGGAAACATCCATCCCCGCATCATGATAACGTCCCTAACCCTCTCCCTCAATCACAACTATGGCATCAAACGGTCGGGACAACGAATGCCGAGATTCTATCTCAAAAATCCCCAACGCGGGGCGGTTGGTTGCAAAATAGAAACCCAACCCCCCTTCCCTAATGCAAAAAGCCGCTGTGCATGTCCGTTGACGGGTGGAATTGTTGAGACTTTCAGAGTTTCAGGGATGGCTAAACTCTGAAGGGGTGGCACTCTATGTCTTTAAGGACCAGAGAAAATGAGCAAAAAACTTGGAAAGACGTGACTCAAAAAGCTTCGCAATCCTCAGTTTCCCTTCGCAGGAAAGAAAAGAAAAGGGAGAAAAAAGAGAGAGAAAAGAGAGAAAAAACTATCGGCACTCGATTACTTCAGTTTCCGTGTCGCTTCTCTACGGCCCAGCCAGTGGGTCATCTCGTGGGTCATTTCTGGCTCGTCCCGTCGGAGAAACACAAACCAAACAACAAACTTCGAGTGGAACCAGACCACCAGGTTACCACGACAACCGCAGCTTCGCAAGTCAACATCGATATGGGTCGAAAAGGTCGTCTCCCAAATTTCTTGGGTCTTGATATCTCTTCATGGCGTCTTAAACATTCCTCTAAACATTAAGCTCTTTCTACTCTCCATCACCTGTACCTGCCCCCGTCTATCCCCCCAACCTGCGTCTCCGTCCCGTCCAGTTCCCAATGATGGTTATTATCCGTCGGGAGCTCTTCCGGAGCGGCGTAGACCTCAACCGGCTTCTCAACGGCGACAGGCTCCTTGTTTTCTGGAGGAAACGCACGACCGTGCTGCTCTCCTTCTCCTCCAACACCATACTCATTGTCAAGTTCCGAGGCCTTATTTTTCTTCGATTTTCTCAAGAAATAAAAGAGCAACCCCCCTAGGATCGCTAGGCCGACGACACCGGCTACGACGCCGCCTGCGATTGCACCGACGTTGTTGGACTTCTTGCCACCGGTTTGTGTATTCCTAGAGCCAGAAGATGGCGAAGTGCTGGTACTAGGTGTGGTTGGGTTGTCTGAGTTGTCTGTTGGAGAAGGGTTGAGGAACATGGTCTTGACCTTGTTGGAGGACCAGGAGACGGCCGCCATATTCCTGTTGTATTGTGTTAGTATCATTCCAAATACTAACCGACTCTGCACATAGGACACTACACTTACTCTGCCTTGTTGTACCAGTCCCGAACAATGCCAGGCGACTCGTAAGCGTCCATATCCGCATCGTAACTGCCATCCTTCGACCACGTCAAAGCAGTCATGTCAAAGATCCCGAGACCCTGTGGGAAAGAATCCGCGCTCGCCCAGTTCGCGCTCACCTCCTTCCCACCAATGCTCAGCATCTGCCGTTTCCCTTTGCCCACCACGACGCAGGCGGGATGGGCCCGGCGTTCCTGAGAGCGATCGTCGGCCCGGAACCACACGAAGCCGGGAAGGCTCAGGACGTATACGTCGTTGTAGGACTCCTCGGTCTTTGAGTCGGCCCCGCCGTACATAAATCTGTACACCAGGCGTTAGCTGACAATGCCCCGAAGAATTAATAACAGCGGAGGATGACCAGAAGTCTTCCTTGATCCCGGACAAGACCTACATCTCATAACTCCCATTCCTCCCCTTCACCCCCACCACACAAAAACTCTCCCTACTACTCGGCGCCTCCCCCGTCGTCGTCTGCCAAAACCACTCCCTGCTCACGGGATCAAAGAAAGTAACATTCTCAAACCCCATCACAAAATCCGGCAACGTGCCCGTCGTAGTAGCCGGCACCGCAAACACGCTCCCACCCAGAATAAACACCAGCCCATTTTTTTCCTGCCCGCCAAAACTCGGCACAAACACCCCTGCGCCACCCCTCAGACTTCCATTCGCCGTAAACCCAACCTGCGTCTCATTCCTCCACTCTTTTCGGATCATATCATAGACCACCATGCCAGGGATATGCTCAGCATTCGGATTCGACGGGTCCGTCCACCCACTTGCCACTCCTCCCACCGAAAACCCTATTCCATTTTTACCAGTAGTAGCGACAAACGCCGCCTGCTCCGTCAACCTCAACGTCCTCGGCGGCGCCGGACTAGTAGGCGCGGGAGTCTCAAACTCCCACTTCCCCGTGCCTCCCTGCCCATCGACCACAAACTTCCAGATGCCGGATTTATCGATTTTGTCGCTATTAATACCGTAGGAGGCGCCGCCGCCATAAATATAAAACCCTTTGCCGTCGGGGGAGGGCCAAAGACACTCGCTGTTGAGGGCGTAGGGCCCCTGACCGGAGACATCCTTGCGGGCTGCGGTTTTGATTTGTACGGTTGAAGCTTTCCAGGAGGTGGAGAGGTCGATGGAGAGGGTGGCGTTGTTGCCGTTGGAGGCGCGGGAGGAGGGCGGAGGGGAGTGCGTTTGGGAGTCGAGTTGGGAGAGCTCGCCGCCGTCGATGTAAACATAATTACCGATGACGGTCGCTTCAACCGAAGGTTAGTAGGTAGATACACAAAAGGGGTTGGGGGAGGGGATGGTTGACCGCGAAGCAAGCGGCTTACCTCTGGCTTGGATTCTGCGAAGAAAGTTTTCGGGCGCTGGGGAATCTAATAATTCGGCGTGGACGGGGGAGAGGGTGGATAATAAGAGACCCAAGAACCCGAAGAGAAGCACAGCTGGGTTTGACCCCTCTCGTCCTCGTCGTCCTGGAGAAAGGCCCATTGTGTGAACTGCCTGCCGCAACTTCAATACCTAACAGATCCCAACGATTATTTTGAAGAAACCAAACAAGCGACCATCAGGGCAAGAGATCATCAATTCGGGGAAACAGAGAATATGTAAAGTTTTGAAAAGCGGAGAATAGGGAATAGCGTCAAGTTAAAGGGCAAAAAAACAACAAAAGCACGCTAGACAAGGAGCAAGATCCTCTCCATGGAGTCATGGAGTCATGGTAGGATCTAGAGGTAGCATCATCACCAAGATTTAAAATTGGCATCTGCAACGCTGGCAACGCCGAAGCCACTAGCTTCCAAGCCCTCGCCCAAAAATCCAACAGTACCGCGATTTCAAAGCACATATCCAGTTGCTTGAAGCCATACAAGCCCCTGGGAATACCTTAGCTTAGGTACTGCGCCCTATATGGCTTGAGGTAGTCCCTGTGCCGCTTCGCTTAGTGCGCCTAATGATCGTCAATGCTGAGGTTGTTTAACCAATCGCACTCAATATCGCACCTACCATTTCCAAGAGTCCGAGGGTCAAGGGCTGAAGTGCGAAGAGAGGGCTGATGGTGAAACGCTAGAGCTTTGAACGAACGGGAATTCGGGTTCGTCTAGATTCCGGTCTATGAGCTGGACAGCTGTGAGACAGTTGCCAAACAGGTGGCTGTTCTTCAGTCAGACAACAATATCCAGCATCATGCGGAACATCAGGAAGCTCGGTCACCAGTCCCAATACCTTGGCCGGACAGCAACATGGAGTCCGGTACGATTGCGCACAGGGTTTTTTGGACGATAAAAAGAAGCGAGAAGGAGAAAATCAGAATTAGCTGAGGAAGAAAAGGTGACACGAATATCAGCGTCACAATAGGGACGACGGATTGCGGAGGATATGGAAATGTAGGTACTTCAACATTTTGTTCATTAGATTCAGAGAGTCGAGGACGCTTCAAGCCAGTTTTTCCAGCCGACGTTCATTCACGACCTCAAGCATTATTAGTCTTTTGATCAGCATCAAGGGTATCATAGTCCCACACTCACACAACCGACCTCCCATCTCTTTTTACACATTACTCATGTACATCAACCTTTCTTCATAAACACATCACGATCAGCTCTTTATTTTCCGTTGTAAAGCATACCAGCAACGCTGGCAGAGGTCAAGGTGGACAGGACACCGGAGAAAAGAGCTGACAGGGCGACCTTGGAGACATCACCGGCACGGCCAGGGGCGAGCTGAGAAAGCACACCAATCTGGGTACCGAGGGAGCCAATATTGCCGAAACCCTATATTCCAAGTTAGTACTGCACCGAAACCAAAGAAAGGTCTGGAGAGAAAACTTACGCAAACGGCATAGGTGGCAATAAGCTTGGAGCGAGGGCTCATGCTCTTGTAGGGCTCATCGTTGGTGAGGGAGAAGAAGGCGACGAACTCGTTGGTGATGACCTTGACGCCAATCAACTCACCAACAGGACGAAGATCCTTCTTAGGGACACCCAGGAGCCAAGCAACAGGATACATGAGATATCCGAGAATAAGCTGCAGCGAGAGAAGAGGATGCTTCTCATCCTGACCCATCAGGCCCCAGTACTTGCCCCACCAGCCGAGCAGGCCGTTGAAAAAAGCAACAATGGCAATGATACAGAGGAGAGTGGCAATGATCATGCCAGCAATCTTGATACCGAGCCAGGCACCGTTGGCAAAGGCGTGGAGAGCGTTGGAGGCCTTGTGCTCGTCATCCTCGGGAACCACGACGCGGCCAGAGGTAAGGGTCTCCTCCGTCTCGGGAAAACGCATCTTGGAAACAGCCAAAGAAGCCGGGATGGACATGATGCAGCTAGACACAAGGGCCTGCGCATTAAGACCAAGACCGATGTAAGCAACCAGGACGGAACCGGCAATGGTGGCAAAACCGCAGGTCATGATCTGATGAATTTCGGCGAGAGTCAAGTGAGGGACGAAAGGACGGATCAACATGGCCGACTCGCCCTGGCCGATGAAGGGGGTGGCAGCAGCGACGACGGCTTCGGCGCCCGAGACGCGGAGGGTCCAGAAGAAGAAGACGGCGAACTTGCCAATGAACCACTGGATGAATCCCAAGTAGTAGCAGAGCTGGACAAGGGCGACGAAGAAGATGATTGGAGGAACAACACCGGTCAAGAACCAGGTTTTGGCGGTAACCGTGTCGTCAGTCAAGAACACGACACCATCCTTTGCAAAACCGAGCAGAGTACGGGCCATCTCGGAAACGAAGCTGAAGATGTCGTAACCAGCCTTGGTCTTGAGGACAAAAACGGCGATGACGAACTGGGTAAGCATGCCACCAATGACAGTGTGCCAGGGGATCTTCCTCCAGTCGCGAGAGGTGACAGTGAGGATGAAGATCATGACGAGGAGACCAAAAATGGAGATGGCACGGCTGGCGCGAGTGTTCTCGCCGGTCTCTTCTGGGATCATACTGCCGAGGAGGAAGACACCGAGGGTACCGATGGCAGCAAGAGGCTGATGAAGCTTCTGGGGAATCATAGAATAACCCCTGTGAACCGTGTGCCTCCAAATGATCTTGGCAGGGCGCATGACGATGCTAGTAGGGACATAGCAGAAGATGATGCGCAGGCAGATGGCGATATAGACGAGGGTCGGTTTCAGCCATCCAAGATGGTCATGACGGTGATGGATCAGAGCGCCGTAAATCCACCATCTAGATAAGACCGAAACACCTTGTCAGTGATCGTTTTCAGGCATCCCCAGGGAACACACTTGAAAAGGCAGGAAATACGAACACGGTGAAAAGCACCCAAATGGCAGCGTGGATATAAGGCCTGCCGTAGCCGTAGAACCAGGCCCAGCTGTAGCGCGCAGCGGGTTGCTGCTCCTCGCCATCAATGGAACCGACGTGGTCCTGGCTCTCGGCGTCGACATATTGGCCGGCCGGGATGGTGGTTTTGAGATCGGAGTCGGTGCTCGAGACCACGGGCTTCTCGTGGGCGTGGGGGCCCATTATCTCCTTGGTGGTGGCGTCGCCGTGGGTAGACATGGCGTCGACTATCGGACTGCGCGTAACGTCGTGGTACTGAGGTTGTATCGTGTCCGAGTCGGCGTGCCCTCTGTTGTCTGCCGATGACATACGGGTTATGTCTTGAGGCGATGGAGTGGTGGAGATCCGGCTAGAGCTCCAAGACGACCTCTAGAGACCCAAGGGAGGAGCTTGTCGAGACGTTGAGTCTGGCTTTTGGTCTGAGGAAGAGGTAGAAGAAGGCGGGTGCAGAGATGGAGGGGGGCAGTCTGGGGTGGTGCAAACTTTAATACCCTCTCCCCGGGCCTCGGGTATCTGTGGTATCAGGGTATCGATACTACCTAGCTCTAGGAGAGTGGTAGTAGCCGGAGTAGTGTAGGGATGGAAGCCAGGGTAAGAGGTAAGGTAGGTAGGTGTATGTAAAATGTAATGTAGAGGTATTGATGGGATGAAGGCAGGAAAGGAAAGGCACAAATGCCCACAAGACCGATAAAAAGAAAATTGGACAAATAAAATAAAAACCGACGAACCGTTCTGAGCGTTGCGTTGTTCCAGATCTATTACGACAAGGTCGAGATGGAAGTCACCAACGGGGGAGGAAGCTCGGCGTCGCCGCTAGACAGCCACCTGTGTAATCCACCTCCCTACTACGTAAGTAGTGTCCGGCTTGGATGCGACGTGGATGAGACTTTGTCGGCTTGTATTTGGAGTATAGCTCTGGATAGCAGGTCGAAGCAGGATAGGTACTTACTTGCCGCCGCCGTTGTCATTCATTCGCACTTCACAATGCTCGTGTGTGTCTTTGCCCAAATCGGGCAGAAGATCCTCTTTGCAGAAGAATGAAAAAAAGGAAAGTTCTTTTTCGACTGGACCCACCCAAGCCTCCTCTCGGCTTCAATCATTCTTTGCCAGCTTCCACTCTCGTTGGTTGCCACTCCATGTCCCGCGGGGCCTCTGGACCAGTCCAGTGAGTGGGAAGTTCGGGCCACTTGCTGGTCAATTGACCAATCACAGGCCGCCAATTTGCTTCAAAGGGCAAAAGAAGCTGGGACCAGCCGGTCGATGTTGAGGAAGGAGCACACCAAAAGTCAACCAAAAGCCGTGGAAGTCGCAAAGCTCTCTCGCATACTCGGCACCTTGGCGGATCTGCCCCTCCACTTCCTCTTCTCGACAATCGCCCCCATTTAAAAAGTGTGCACCATTGGGCCTCCGTTGCAACGCTATTCCACTCTCATATCCACCCTCCGCCGACGGGCCAAGACGACCTGCACACCCTGTTCTCATCTCACCTTCTTCTTTGGGATTTCTGTCCACGTCCATGCGAACATATCTGGGGTTTTGGCCCGGGGAGCAGGCGAAGGCTGGCAGGTCGTCAGGTTCGAGGCCAACAAGCAAAAGGGGATCCTCCCCGAAAACCGACCATTGCGATTCAAGCCCTTTCTGATCGCGATCACCTGCTTTCCCCGGTTGGAAGTGACATATGTATTGCTGTGGAGGTGGCGGCATCATGACTTTGCCAACCCCGGACAGAAACAAGAACGGAAACCGTCAAAATGCGGGGTTGGTGGACGGTTGGTGATTGTTAGTGTTGAGGCACACGACCAGAGGGCGTGAAATAACATCCATCGACATCACTGTGGCTTGCCCTGTTCGCCTCTACCTACACGGCATGTACCTCGCCAGACCTCCCTCGCCTACGCAGTGTTGTATCACGTCGTCTTACCACCACGCCTCTCTGGGGAATCTTCTCCCGCACTATGAAGCTTATCATGGATGCCTCGCATGCTCGCCAACGAGGTAGTCGTATCGGTATCTATAGCAAGCCTCTTATCAGATAGGTACCTTCTCGGGGCGGCGTAGAATGCATGCCATCCACATGCCACCTCTCACACCCTCTCGAGTCTCAACGACCCCCAATCTTTTAAGATTGGTGAATGGCGATGGCGGGAGTGATGAGGGATGCATCGATACGTTGGTGAGGGCCGCGTACATAATTGGATTCCCTTCAGGGCTGCATTCCTGATAACGTCGCAGTACATGACGCCCGTCTGGCTCCCAACAGCTTGAGGTGGGATGCAAGCTCGTGGACAAGGATCGTCTGTTTCTTTTTTCCAAGCTGTCGCTGTTGCTGCCGTTGCTGCGATTGTCACCGTCGCCATCATTCTGGAAAACAAGGAACATTCGGATTCCTTGGTGCTACCGACGACAGCGTACATAAAGAGAGGTTGATGAACATCGGAAAACTTAACCATGATAGAAATCATGCAAAGCGCTTGGCCGCGGCAAAGAGATGCCAAGAGATGCCCCCAAGGCATCAGCAAGGAGCAAGGTTTCCCTTGACAATTGGCTCGTTCCGCACTGCTTTTACCTTCCTGATTTGTCATTTGGCGATTTTAGATATCCGTGATGGAGACAATTTTACTGGTCCAGCGGTTACCCCAGAATCAAAGCCGTCCGAACTCCCGTATCAAGACAGGCGCGGTGGACCCCGAACTAATGGTTATCCACACGGCGGTTTCCGGAGATCAGGACGGCCGCGGCAATATACCCGACGAGAAGTTCTGTAACCTTGCCCTTTGGTTACTCATAAGCAGATAATCAACCTGAATCAAATCACACATTCCCTGACCTCTCTTGACCCTCCATTTGTGACCGCACACCGCGGCGGCCCTCAAAGACATGTGGACGACCTGCATGCCGCGTCAATCTGACACGTGTTGCCGTCTGGGGAGTTCCATTCTAGACCGGCTGCCAAGACCGAGGACCCATCCTCCCGGGAGCTTGGGACAGCGAGGGTCTCTTCAGGAGAGACCATTGAATTGCTATGATTAGCACTAAGGAAGAATACTTCTCTCCATGTGGCATGCGGGTTACTGAGTGATGGAGGAGAGAGAAAAAGGGAAGAGAAAGCCAGGTGCTGGACCATGACACATGGTGTGCCTGGACTGCGGTGTGGGAGATACCCGCGGTTCCTACGATTGTCTCACATGTGTACCTCTCGTCACATCCATGATATAGCAACTCCAACCGATACTGAAGACTGGCACGACCGTGTCAAGCTCCAGAGCTGGTCGGTTAGATGCACTCATCATCTCACAGAACTGCTTCACAGTTTGTGGAACTGTCATGGCGAGAAATACGTTGACGTCGGCCAAACCGGGATTCGGAAGAGCATCGTAACAACGAGTGGGGAAACGGAACCCCCTTTTAACATCCTACTCTTGCTACCATCATCAATGGTCCCTAACGGCGCGACGTCAATGGCCCATCCGCTGGCTTATTCTTTATCGGGATTGCCTCCGTATGTAGGCAGAGTGTCCATAATCTGGTGGTAGCGCACCACAGATCGATGTCCCGAATTTGGTCGAATGAAGCGAAGCATAGCGACAGGACCGGCGATGGAAGCAGCATGCTCCGTGATGGCAATTTGACAGTGCGCGTTGTGTTCATCAGATGGAGCCGAGTACTATTGGGGACGGTTTGACGGCTACCTGGTATGGTTCACTTTCGTTAGCAGAAGTCAGCTCGGAATAGCTTCGCGGTGACCCCTCTCACCTCCCGCGGCACCAGGCGGTGGAACCGTGGTGATGCGCGCGGGTGTTTCGCAGGCTGCAGGTCCCTTCCTGGTGAACCAGGAGCGACTCGATCGCTTCTTTCACATCACTGATGTTCCTGTCGGAAAGAAAAGGGTTTGCGAACAAGATGGAAAGGAGCGGGGTAGCCGTTGGGAAGGGGCTTGGGGGGGAGGTTGTCGGATGACGAAAAAAAATCGAGATGCGATCGCCGTGGAAAGCCGACGTTTAGGGTGGATCTCGACTCTCGGCAGCTCCTGGCGTGCCTGCGCTGGCTCGCCTGGGAGCAGCCGCACTGCAGTGCTAGCATCCGCTGGCTCCTGCTGCGATACCTATGGGGCGAGATGTCGGGTATTGCGCACCTAAAAGGCTGGAGAGCTGAACTCCACTCTTCTGATCTCGGCAATGCATGCACTTGATCCTCCATCCTGCCTCGCATCTTCATTAGTTGTCAGAAAGCACTGTAAAGTGGATTGATTCAAAGATGGGTAAAACTGTATATTGTATATATATTCAGAAGAGTCCTGTAGAACTAGAGTTGGAAGCTCTCAGAATATTAAGGAGTTCTACAGCTATTTGAAGTAGTTGGGAGGCTAGTCCTCTTTCAGAGCCTTCTTCTTATTAGCTAGATTTAACGCTCTAAACTAATATACTTCCCTAGTTGAAGTCTTATAGAGACGAAACTGCCCAAGAAAAGAAGCTATTTATATAACTATTTTAGGATTTATCTCTTCGTTAATCTTATTTAGCTCAATATATTATATTACATTCTCCATATTCCTCAATTCCTTATCCTTTACTAAATCTATTCCTAATAGCTTTATAAATTCCTTATATTTTTTTTGTATCTAATACTCTCGTTAAACCGTTTATAGGCATCTTCACTATTTATAAGTCCTTGATTTTGATTTTCCTAATAAAGACCTCTTATTTTACATAGTATTTATAAATACCTATATATTTAAATTTTATTACTAATTTAGAAGCTTCTACGGTTAACGTTTTAATTATTTACTAATTATTATAATTAAATATAGGGATAGAGTTAATTAATTTTATGGTTAGATTAGTAATTAGCTTTATTATAAATATAGCTTCCTTTACTACGTTAATTATAGTGAGGAGTTCTATTTCTATCATAAAGGTCGTTACTATAGCCTATTTAGTAGCTCCTTAATAGATTAAACTATTAAAGAACTTAATTGTAAAACTTTGTAAGCTCTTTTTATTTATAAAATTATTAGTAAACAATGAGTTTAAAGTAATATAAAGAATATTATTTTCTTTAAAGTAGAATATTAAATTAGTAGTTGTATAAAAGTATTAAAGTACTTTATTTATAATTTTATAATAATTTAGATTAGGGTTATAATTATACTTAAAGAGACGGTTTATAGTAAAGGTAATATTTAGTCGAGTAATAATGGCGGCGTAGAATATTAATCCTATTTTAATTTAATAGAGGTAAATTAAATAAGGGGAGGTTCTACTTTAAAAGGGAACGAATTCAATATTTAATATAAAGATTATTATAATTCTCTTATTACATATAAAATAATAGATCTTTTATAGGTATAAGTGTTAAGAGAGTTAGATCTTTTTTATTTAGTAGTCTCAAATAATTTCAATATTTAAAAATTATTATAATTCGTTTCTTCTAATTATATAATATTATTAGCTGAGGTTATCTATATACTCTTAAGCTTTAATTGTATAGTTAGAGTGGTAAATAAAGACGATATTATTAATATAGTAGAAGACGAATATATTATTATTAATAAGGATGTACGATTCTTTAAGAATTAGTTCGAAATTTATAATATTAAAAGTACTTGTAATTCTTATTGTTAGAGGAAGGGAGAGCGTTATAGTCCATATAAGGCTTTAAGTATTTTAAGGACCTTCTTTAGCATTTAGTACCTTAGGGGTATACGTATATAAATATTCTTATTTATATAAGTGTTAACGAAGGTATTAATAGTATTATATTAAATAAGTTTGAGGTTAAACTATATAGCTATAGTGATAAGAGTACGGAATGAGCGATTAGCGAGGGTAAAGGTATACGTTTTCTACCTAGCCTTCTTTACTTATTAATTTCTACGTACGATGAAACGAATTTTAATTTTATTGAATTTACTATTTTTAAACAATTTATACGTATATACCTATATATAATCGAAGATTTACTTATTTTAAATATAGGGTTCGTTCTTATCAACTTCTAGCTAAATCTTTATTTCCTTATAGCTATTAAAATAGGTTTGCTTTACTTATTTAAAGAGGTCTCTAAGGATATAGTAGTTAAAAGATTTGTAGTTTTTAAGCGTTAGGGGAAGGTAAGACTGATAAATAAGTTAGGTTTTACTTATATTTATTAAGGTATTGACTTCTTCTTTAGTAATAATCTTATAATTGTAAAGGAGTCATTGCAGTTTTACTTTTATAATTAGTTTATTATTATATATAGTTATAAGTTAGTATAGTTTATTAGTATTTAAGGCTGCCTTTTAAGGCTCGAAACTTTTATAGATTTCTTCCTTAGTTTGAGGATTAAAGTAGTGTCATAGGGTAAGGCCATGAGGCCGTAGCATTACCTATATAGTGTGTACATCCGATATTCGTTGGCAAGCGAATATCATCCTATCTTTTATAGGTTTGGCGGAGCAGTTCATTGTGCATGCTGCCCCTGTCATAGTATATTCGCTTAAATGGTGGGAAGGTTAGGGGTTCAATTCCTCATAAGGGCATTTGAAGAGTGGTGTTTTTCTAAGTGCAACTCTGACCACGGACGCTGTGGGAAGACAGGACGCACAAGAAAGAAAAATAATGTAAACCGCAGCGACCAAATGTGTCCTAGATCCCCCATTGGAACCATTAGTTCAGGTAGTGCTATATAGGCTCGTTGGAGGTGAGAAATCCTCTCTTAGTTCATAAAGAACCACTTTAAAAGGGAGGTAGTGTCACAAGGTAAGGCCGTGAGGCCATATGATAGGGTGGGATGCACATGCCTACACGGCCAAACCTATAAAAGATAGGACGATGTTCGCTTGCCAACGAATATCGAAGTGCATACTATATAGGCAGCCACAACCCTGTGACACTACCTTCCCCTAAAAGAGGCTCTGCAAGAGCCGAAACTCGAGAGGCATCTCATGGATGCAAGGCGCCTATATAGCACTACCTGAAAGGGCAACGTATCCCCCTTTCCAATAGAAAGCCGTTGATATTTCAGTTTTTGCGTTGCATTGTCTTTCGTACGAATGTTTCCAAGGTTCTCGCCGGAACCCCAAAGTGTCAGACCGCATTGCGGGACGGAAAGCAGCACGAAAAACTACCCTCGAAAATATCATGTCCGGGATTGAACCCATGACCTCCCACCGTGGTAAGCGAACATACTATGACAGGGTGGGATGCACATGCCCGCACGGCCAAACCTATAAAAGATAGGACGATGTTCGCTTGCTAACGAACATCGAAGTGCATACTATATAGGCAGTCACAACCCTGTGACAGGCCATGGCATTGCCTATATAGTGTGCACATCCGATATTCGTTAGCAAGTGAATATCGTCCTATCTTTTATAGGTTTGACAGAGCAGTTCATTGTGCACGCTGCCCCTGTCATAAGTAGAAACTAATTAAGAATAAAGTAGGCAGTAGATAGTCTTATGGAGAATTTGGAGGAGTGGGATACCTGTTGAGTATAAAATCGATTAATATAGGATTATTAGAGACCTTTAGTTAGGGTTTTAGAAATATATGGTCGGTTTCTCCTTTTTAACAAATTTAGTCTTAATTTAATTCGAGAAGGGAATTAGAAATATCGTATATTTAGGCGTCTCCGAAATCGATTCAGCCGTTAGTAAAGTTAAGGATTTTTAATATTGGAGCCATCTAGTTATATTTTTGGAGTAGTACAGTAAATTTATTAAATAAGATTTTTAGAGATTGTACTTCTATAAGCACCTTTCTAAAGTAAATTATATCTTTATCAAATAATACGTTATGGGTATTAATAATTATATTAGTAATAAGGTTCTGGATACAGTAGATAGATGATGTTATATAGTTAATAAGGTAACCGATTTATACTTTAGGGTTTATTTTGTATAGCTTCTCCTCTTTCTTTTATATAATTATAATTATAGCGAACGCTTTATAACTATATATACGAAAACCCACTGGGTAGACTACATAGTTAGTTAGCGTGTATAAGACTAATAATAATAATATATATACGAAAGTAAAAGATATCCAGCTTATATAAGGTTGTTAATTATCTATTTCGCTTAGTAATAAAAGTATAGAAATGTTTATATAATAATATTTAATTATAAAAGAATTTAGAAGAACGATTAGTAAGGTAAATTATTATAAAGACAATTTCTAGCTATAAATCTTTAGTGAAGTAGGAGCTTTGTATTATTATTTTAGACTTTTCTTTAATAATACCTCTTAAGTATTTTACACTACTATTTTATACTTAGGTATATAGAATAGAAGACTTAATTGCTATACTTCTTAGAGTAAGAAATTATTTTATTACGTAGGACTTAGTAATTTTATTATTGTATTTGAGGATTTTAGATTAGATATTATAGTAGTTATTTAGTATTGTAAAAAGGTTGTTAGGAAAGGAGGCGATTATTATAACTTTTTAATCTATTATATAATAATTTTAGACATACCCAGTATATTTATAAGTAATAAATATAATATTAGAGTATCCTTACTAATTCTTTTAGTAATCGAGAAAATCTATAGCTAATTTCTCTCTTAGTCTATAGCTATAGCTATAGGGTCTTCTATTAATTTATTATTTAATCTTTAAAATAGTATATACGTTATAATTATCATAGCATAACTGGACAGGTTACCAGAGCACTGGCTACTAGGCAATGGTGTACCAGGCACAGAGCACTATGGCACATCAGATAGAATGAGGCTCATGTTCTTATCGATAAGACTTACAGATCGGGAAGGCGGTAACGAGTGGCAGTTCTGACTTATATATCCAGAACCGCAATGCCCTCATTTAATAGCTTTCCTTTCCTCCTTACACTTAATATTACTTTGATTTGTAGCTTCTAGTCTTGCAGTCATATCTCTCATAGAATCACGCTTTCACAATAATATATAGTAGAAGGACCTTTAAAATAAGCGTTAATAACATTAGTAAAGTAATATTTAAGGATTAAAATAATTGAGATAGTAGTACTAAATAATAGCTTCTTTTTTATAGTATTTATAATTATTAAGGGAATTGAATTAGTTACGCCAGGTAAAGAAGGCGGCTTTAGAGAAGGATAAGAATAAGGTCTTCAAAAACTATTTAATAGTATCAAATTGTAAAATGATAAAAGAACGTATAATTTAATATTTATAAATAGTTATTAGGTAGCTGCTAGTCCTAATAGAAGCCTTTCTTACATAGGAGGTAGAGAAATATAAAGTTAATTACAAAATTAGAGTAAAAAACTATATTATTAAAACGGAATTGCCTAGGGCCTCTATAGTTATAAATTATAATATCAACGTCATTATATCCTTTAATAAGAATATAGGAGTTTCTAGCTTAGAGATTATTATTATAAGAAATATAACAAAAGTTAATAAAACGAATAATTTTATTAAAGATATAAAGGGAATTCCCCGAATCGAGGATTATACTATTCTTAAGGGGGTAAATATTAGAATTACCTTCTCCTACTTAGAGAGCCATTTAGTATATAACTATTTTGTAATTTAATATTACTTTCTAAGTATTTTTGTTAGAGAATTAATTAATTTAATTCTTATTATTATTACTATATTCTATTTCCTACTTAATATAGTCAATTTCTTTTTTTAGTTTTGAATTATTATAGATATGTTTTTAAATTTTATTTTAAACTTTCTTAATAGACTTCTATTTAGGGTTAATTACTTTATTAGGGAAAAGGTATTAATAGTATTTAATTAAGTAAACTCCTTATTAGTACGCTTTATAGTGCGCTATTAATAATAGAATTGAGGGATTTAAAATTATAATTAGGGTTTTACGACCGGTTATAGATTTGCACTTCCTCTTATATTAGTTATTCTAAGTCCTATTAGGAGGAGCGTCTTCATCCTTAGTATTGCTATCTTACAAACCGTTAAAGGTTAGGCTTATACTGAATATTCCTTTATAACCTTTAACTTTATTAGCCAATAGGAGAGGGTACTTATTTAATCTTTTACGGCAGAAGTCTTTAAATATAGAGCGAAAGTTAAAAGTATTATCCAAAACTTTTTTTCGTTAAAGAATTTAGAGATATTAGAGATTTAGGTAGGTTTGATAGGCCGTAAATAACTTAGAAGGTCTTTAAATTAGGTATTAGTTACAATAACCTTTAAATTTTTATTGTAGAATATATTAATTATTATAACGTCTTAACTATTAATTTACTTACTTATTCTTCTATTTCTCTTATTAGGTTAGCTTAGAAGGAGTTTAAGGTAATTATAATATTATTAGCGAGCTTCGATTTAAGTATCCTCCTTTTAATAATTATAACTATTCTTAATATTGGCGTACTGTTTGGTTATAAATTAGAGAAATAAGAAATTATTAATCTTATAGGAAGGGGATACGGACTTTTATATCTACTTTTGAATATTAGTATCGTTAGTCTTAAAGAATTTATAAACTTTCGTATTATAAAATTGGTTAATATAATTATATTCGTACTCTTATAAATTAAAGGCGGTAAAGTCTATTAATTTAATTATAGTATCGTCGGTTTATTAATTAAAGGTTCAATAGATAATCTCTATACCTTTAAAGAATTAGAATATTTTTAAAGCTTCAGCTTCCGCGTTTACATTTATAATTCTTATTACCAGGGCTGGGCGTACATAAATAATTGTACCAGCTTTAAAGCTAATAAAGATTTTACGAACTTATTTAGTACGACGAAGGGTTATAGCTTTAATAGCGTAATTGTCAATACGAATAAGTAAAAGCTTTTAGATAACTAATTTTAGCTTTAATACGAAGTTAGTAAGGTTGAGACCTTTAATATAGCTTAATAATTTATTATTCTAATTATAAAATTTTAAGGGCTTATTGAGGTAAGGACGGTTAGTCTTAATGAAATCACCGGATAGGGATATAGCTTATTAATTTGGTCATTATAGGATAGTTTGGTATAGAGTTCGTACTTCTAAAGTTATTAGCATAACGTAGAGACTATAATTTAAATTATTAATTGTCAGAAAGTATTATAAAGTGGATTGATTTAAAGATGGGTAAAACTGTATATTGTGTGTGTATTCAGAAGAGTCCTGTGGAACTAGAATTGGGAGCTCTTAGAGTATTAGGGAGCTCTGCAGCTATTTGGGGTGGTTGGGAGGCTAGTCCTCTTTTAGAGCCCTCTTCTTACTGGCTGGATTTAACCCTCCAAACTGACATCAGTTCATCTTCACAACTCCCCTTTTGACAACATGTCGTACTATTTGCAACCACAGATGAAGAGAGATGTAAAATATTTCCGAGAGAGACAAATCTATATCCCGGCACCTCTGACTACACGATTTCCACATTTCAACCCACTTTCCTCTTTATATCCTTGGGTTAATCCCGAACTCGAATTTTGTTATGTGGACGACGGCAGCTGAACACAAAACGCGAGTCAAGCAAGCCTTCGGTTAGGCGAATCCAAAATCCATTTCCACGGTTTCCACCATTCCGCCATTCCGCCGTGGATTTGATCCTTCATTTCGACTGGCGGCAATCCCGTCGCCCCGTACGTAACAGGTCTGCTGGAGAAGCACCGATGAGCAGCTGATGATTGAGCCCGCCGATGCGACGCCAAGTGCCACTTCTTCCATCCGTCATCCATCCCAAATCCCGTTCGCTATGGATGATGAAATCCTATTTACCACGCCTGTACCGCTCGCTGTAGCGGCGTCGGTACTACTGCTTCATACTGCGTACAAATTGACGGATTCGAACTTCAAGGTCGCATGGCCACACAGCGGGATGGATCCAGAGCATCAAACCGTCGGGATGAGGGAATAGTTGGCTGCCCTGCCACGCCGTCGCTCCGGGTTGCGTGCCACTGGCGCTTCTGGCTGCCCGGTTTGGCTGGCTGAAGGCTGGAGTTGGGAGTGCGAGTGCATACATAGGGGTCACGGCGTTGCCCTGGCTGAAACGGCGCAGGAGCCCGCCCAGGGACGGCGTTTAAGGCAATTTTCAGGTATGATATTCAGGAGGGGGGACGGGATGCCACCGACGCATGCGCCATGAGTCAAGACGAGTTGCGGAGAGGAGCACGAAATGACATCTGATGCCATGGCTTTCCCACTGGCTGGGTTTGATCATCTTCCTGTCACCTCCCTCCATTGCACTATTGATGTGGATGCCGCTCGGGTATTGATGTTGGATGCGTTGCTGCGTTGTGACAGTGTCACTCCGACAAGTGCATCCGTGTTGTTTGGAAAATGTTAGCCGTCTGCACTTTTTCACGCCAGTTGCACAGCACTGCAAGTGAGGAGTACTAACTGCCACTAACAAGCATGCTCCCTGTCGGTTGAGCTGCGCTGGACCGTCCATCGTCCCGCCGACTCCAGTCGAGCTGACGCGAGCTGGCGGTTCACAAACACAGCTGCCGTCATCCTGCACTCCAGCTCGCAACAGGAATTTTCCTCCCTTGCACCAAGTTTCAGAATAATCTCATCCCTCATTCATCCTGAACGGCCATTCCAGAACTGAAGACCACCTCACTTCAGTCTGGTAACACTACGCCTGTAGGAAGCACAAGGCAATATTCACCCTTTTTCTTTTGGCGCTGGCGCAACGATCCCTTCTTCCTACCGCTTTACAGTACCACTCACCACTCACCACTCATCAGGCCGCTGATTCCTCAACCTTCCAATATCTCCACGTCACTCGATCGCCCATCAAATCCCGTAACCAACCGATATCGCATCACACCGCATCCGTTGGCTGTGAAAATCCAGTCTTGGGTCAACACGATACCATTGCAACAGCATCATAAACGTCGCAGCCTGGTCCTTCCATCGACGAATGTACGAATAGTATCACGCCGAGCAACCTGCATATCACAAGAGTGAACTGAACCCGGACGACGCCCAGGCAACCAACCCCTCACTTATCCCCAAACCGAACATCGTCTCAGCACCTTATCAAATTTGACGACCCTCACGACAACCATCCCAGACACAAATTTCGAGCCAAACCGTCAATCACCCTACCTTTCAAGACACCTTCAAAATGTCCAAGCTTCTCAACGGTCTGCTTAGGGAGCAACACCACCAAAACCAGCATGGCCTCGGGCCCGGCTTCGGCCACGGTCATGGTCATCCGCACTCCTCCGAATTCCATGGTCCCAACCGGGACCACATGCTAAGCGCAAAGGCAGCGACTCTGATTCTCCGTGGCGTCATTGCCACCGGACCCGACCCATCCTCGGCTTTCCGGACCTCTTCACCTACATCCGGTCCCAGCCCCACATCCCGGCCCAACACCAGTTCGGGCCACCACCCGACCAGCTCACAACTATTCGCCCTTTCTTCCCAACAACGTCAAGACCAATACCGGGTCCAAACCCAAGGCCAACAACAACATGGTGCGGCCGAGTACGAGTACGACGACGACGATCAATACGACGATGACGAAGCACCCACCTCCGCTGATAGCAGCTTCAGCAGCACCCACGGCAGCGTCGTAGTTGGCGGCGGCAGTTTCTGCAGCAGGGATTGGTTCGAGGCTCGACAGCCTTCTGCTGCGGTGGCGGCGGCTACTGCCTCGTTTGCGTCTTCAACCATGAGACCGTCATCGTCGTCCTTGTCGTTGCAGCAAAACCCGTCTGTTCCGAGCGGGATTCCCAGATCGATGGTCGCTGCAGGCGTCGGTGTCGGCAGGGAAAGCGTTTGCGGAGTCATGCAGCACCCCCACCACCAACACTCCAAGTCCGTTCCGGTTCTAATGTCAATGAAGGACCAGTACAGTCGGATGGCGATGATGCAGAATGCGCGCAAGGGAAGCCGAGGATACTTGGATGTGGATGACGAGGGAGGTGAAGACGAGCGGGGATTCGCAATGCCGAACAGCAAGAGGGCTCGGCGCGGCTGATTTAAAGCTTGCAAAAACTGGGGGAAGGAGGGGAGAAATTGACAGCGAAAGAGGGATTCGAAACGAAAAGCAGGAAATGCTGCAGGTGGATGCGGGTGCGCTGCACCTGATCCCACCAAGCCAAGGGATGGACGAACAAGGACACGGGGCAAATGAACGAATGTGCAAACGACCGAACGACGACTTTATGACCCAAAAATTTTAACGTAACACGAAAGGGAGAAAGAGGGAACAAAGGAAATGACAGTGGGGGTATGACATGATATCAAAAAGAAGGGGAAACAACCGGGCGTGGGCACACGCTTTACACGATGGGACGAGGGAAAAAAGGAAAGGGGGCCGGAGCGAGGTGTCTCGGGCAAGGAAGGGGTACAGACAGGTAATCCGTCAAGAGGGTCAGGTTGACTTTTTTTTTTTCACACACAGACATGGCGGCAGGTGACGTACAGGTTTTCTCTTCTTTTTTTCCCCCTTCCCCCGGCGACAGATGAAGGAGGGCACTCAGGAAGGAAGGGAAGGGAAAGACGGAAAACAAATCATTTTAAACTAGGCTAGGCCAGGGCAAGGTAGCCGCCACGTCACCATTTCAAATTCCAGATGTGCCTGACTTGGCATGATGAGAAAGAAGAGGTTTCGTCAAAGGACATCGAGGCCTAAGATGCTGAATATCAGAAACGAGGAAGAAGAATGGAAACCTCGGGTATTCTCCAAACGTGCGCAACAACAACACTTATCCTAAACCTAAATCCAGTATTTCCCCCATATCTCATATTCCTCCTTGGTTCCTCTGAACTTGAAGTCCACCTCCGTAACGTCTTGAAAGCCTTCTTTGACCTTGGGCTCCTTGAACCGGGCGTTGAAGCCGTTGAAGGCAAGCTTGGGGAGTGATGTTCGGGATTCGGGGTTGAGCTGTTGGATGGGAGGGAGAGGTTAGCGATTACTAGCTGAAGGAAGAGGGAAAAGAAAGGGGGACGAGCAAACGGAAGAGCATAACTCACTGGTTTATTCAACGCCCTAACAGCATCATTATGCTCACAAACCACCAACGGCGTCCGAAACCACACACATCGAACCGGCACCCCCTGTTTTTTCGCGAGCTCAACCCACTGCTTGCGTGTATCCGGATCGGGGTTGGTGTTATCCACCACCACCGAGTCACCTTCCTTCAAATACTCGGTCGCCGCCTTGAAACACTTGTCTTTGCTCTTGAGCACGTCCTGGTTCACCCGCTCGTAACCAAGAGGTTTCAGGTGCCGCCAGTAGAAAGTCGACTTGCCCGCGCCAGGAGGGCCGACGAAGAGGATTAGTTCTTGGGGGGAGAGCTTGGTGAAGAGGACCTCTGCGGGAGCTGTGGACTCGGCGGACTCTGTGGGCTCTGCGGACTCTGCGCACTCTTCGGCGGGAGGAGAAGGGGCGGGATTGTAAGGATATTTCACAAGATCAAAATCCCTAGTAAAGTTCCTCGGCTCCTCCCCCAGAAAGAATTCCTCGGGGGTTTGGTACTTGATCCCGACGTTATGAGCGAGGTTGCGGTCTGAGCAGCTGAAGTCCTTGGGCGTTGCAGTAGCTTTACTCCCACCACCATCTGTCAGCTCCGACTGTCGACCGCCCGCGTCGCCGACGAAGATGCTGTTCTCGTGGTCGATGTCTGAGTCACTGAGTAGGTTGTAGTCGGCTTTCATCTCATTCCACATGCCCGGCCGCGGCTTGCGGTAGATGTCCTTGCCTGTGGCGGCGTAGAGGGTCGTGGGGATGTCGAGCTGGGAGAGCACGGCGGAGCATTTTTGCTTGAATTGGGGGACGCGGTCGAGTTGGGCTTTGGGGGTCTTGGTTTTGGAGGAGGAGGGTGAGGCGTGGAGGGTTAGGCCGCCTTGGTTGGTGAAGATTATGACTTGGTATCTGATGTTTTTGTGCTGAATGGTCAGCTAGATGCTGGTTTGGGAGTAACAGGGATGGGATGGGGGATGCATCTCGATTGGACGAGGAGAGGAGGACATACCCTTCTTCATTGTAAAGCTTTCGTAGCCGATCGGGGACCGAGTGATGCCACCATTTCCAGTCGGCTGCGTCGTGGGAGTGTTTCTTGCCAGAGGCGGAGGTGATCAGGGTTGAGTCCTGTCCGAAAAATCATCAGAATTTTTGTATTCCGAGTTTTCGCGGGGAAATATGGGTTCCTACAAGGTCGAAAGCTGCAATCTTCCTCCTCTTGACTGTTGATTTCCCTGGTTCATCGCTCGTCGGTGCTCGTTCCGGGACGTACTTGGCTACGAGAAGGGTGGCAGGCGAGTTGGCATCGGGGCTTCTCTCTGTCCAAGTTGTTCGGTCCTTTGGTTTCTGGGATACGGGGGTGAAGAAGCTTGCGACCGCGCTCTCTGTAAGTACGCAGGAACTGTTAGCGCATGCACTCACTGCACGGCGGAAGAATTGCGGGCAATGGGACGAACTTGAGATGGCGGTTTGGGCTTTTCGCTTCAAGGGCGGAGGAGAAATCGAGCGGTCGCCTTCCGCTGCAGGACGTTTTGTTGGTGCCATGACTTTTTGAACTGTAGAGAATGATCGTCCAAGATGATGTAGTGTTGGCAGACGAGGGGAAGTGGTCGGGCATAGGCAGACGCGTCGAATGATCGTGAGTTGTCCCATGGGCGATTTTGAGACGCGCCTGCGCAAGCTCGAGCAGGGGTCGCCAGGAGCGAAACCATGTGACGAGCTGTTAGTGCGTGCATGGAAGGTTCTACAAGAAACGGAGACAGGGCCTGCTTTGGTGCACAATCCTCATGGACTATTCTGTAGAATTCCGCTGGCCAACGCAAACCAGGATGGCCTGTTCGCAACCACCATAACCGGCCCCTCCTGCCCCTGTACAACGTCAACACCACACTTTCCGCATCGCGTTCATGACATTAATCGCCAACACCACCCTTGCCCGCGACTGCAGAATCTTGCCACCCAGGTTTTGTTACACGCAGCTACCTTTCAGGCTTGGTTGAGGCCCATGTCTCCAGTAATAGCGCCCCGTCGCAGCCAGACCAGCGCGGCAAAACCGGAGAGATGAAGCGTGATAAACGCTTCAAGTTCCCACGGCAGAAGGATTATGGAGCAACAACCTTCTAGAGGCAAAGATGCCTACCAGTGCGACTGAGCACCATCACCTTGTCCACCCTCGATTGTATGGCCTTATACACCGCCAGATTCCCGTCAGCTACCCCCAATCCTAAGCCCGCCCTAGGACTTGGGCCCCGGAGAGAGCTTTGTCAAACAGACGTGGTGTCCGAACGAGTCGCACCTCGTAAGGCAGCAAATCGGTGCCGTTTCGAAAACTCACGCGCGCGGGTACAAGCATAAACTTTTATATGCAGAGATCATGGGTTCGGGCCAGAAGGAAGAGGATAAAAAGGACCGACCAATCCGAGCAATAAACGTCGTGAAACTTGTCTTGGTGCAAGCCCAGACAAGGAAGAGGGAGGAGTAGGTGCACCACCTCCCCGTCAGCGATATTACCGTTGGGTGACATGGGATGTCGACAGTCTTCTGGCTCGGCACATGGAAACCCGGGGTTGGCGGATCGCTCACTGTCTTAGCGTTACCTCTAACCGAATCTGCGAATCAACGAAACCCCAAGCCCGCCTTCTTCACGACCACTTCGCCAAGGGTATGATCTTTTTCAGGATGGGGAAGGCCCATTCCAGTGTTTTCTGTACTTTCTGGTGGGTTCTCGAGGGTGGGACTGCCCAGTTGTACCGCATACGAGGTCCACTCTGTAAACTATCACAAATCTGGTTAGCTGTCACTTTCCGNAGGGTATGATCTTTTTCAGGATGGGGAAGGCCCATTCCAGTGTTTTCTGTACTTTCTGGTGGGTTCTCGAGGGTGGGACTGCCCAGTTGTACCGCATACGAGGTCCACTCTGTAAACTATCACAAATCTGGTTAGCTGTCACTTTCCGGCTCACCGCCTTCGTAAATGACACGTACCTCGGTATATCTTCGCTGTCTTGCTTGCCTTGTTGTTCCACGACGTGTTTTACCAGCCAAAAAACCATATCGACAACATCAACAACATGATTTCGAATACTCCATACGAAGCCGCGATCAACCTGTCCTCCTTGCCGGCCGCCAACCGGAGGATGACTATTGCTGAGTATCTCGACTGCAATAGTGACCCCATTACGTATGGCAGCGAGCCAGCCGTGGCCACTCAGCCTCATACTCAGCAACCCTCTCAAATCGCTCACTCTCTCGATTCTCAAGTATATCAGACTGATTGCAAGAGCCAGAGCCCGAGCTTGCAGAGCCAGAGCTCGCCTTCCCCCATACCTGTCAGTGCACTTGTTAGTGCGCCAGCAGCTGTGGGCTCTCCCCATTCCATGGGAACTGTTGACAGTAGTGTATCTAGTATAAACGATTTCGTCAGCTATGATATCCTTCCATGTCACCAGCCCAGTCAATCAAGTCAGTTGACTACTCCAACGAAGAGGGGTAGCCAGTCTGCCAGTCAGCCGCGTAAGAAGGCTCGTACTGGTCAGTCCCAACCCACTCAGCCTACCCAGCCCACCCGCATCAACTACACTCGTGATATGACTGACCAGATCATGAAGTGGTTTCAAGATGCCAAACGCGCTGACCTCTTTGCCTCCACCAATGCCCGCAACTGGGGCGAAGCTTGGGAGCATGTGCTAAACCTCTGCCGCCAAGCTTGGCCAGAGTTTGGTGACCTCTGGACGGCCAAGGCAATCAAGAGCAAGTATGACAACGAGAAGGCGAGGTATTGTATATGGAAGGCGGTCCTCGAGACCTCGGGAGTTGCGTACGACTGGGAGACCAATCTCCCCAAAGCCTCGGAGGAAATATGGGCAAAGTTTCTGAACCAACGGAACACTGAGTCGAAGAACTACAACTGGTTGCGCACCACCCCTCTGGGCGACCGGTCTGTATACGAGGATGTGTACTGGAGGGAGAAAGCTGCGGGCCACAATATCTCCGAGGCAGGGGAGATTGGCGGGGACGAAGATCCTGCTGACCGGAGAGCGCGGGTTAGCAATACCTCTGATGAAAATGACGGTCAGGGACAACCCAACACGCCTGTTCGTGAGACCGCTGTCCAGAAACGCAACCGCGAGACCGATCCTGACCGCACGCCCGTCGCCGTTAACTATGAAGACGCGGTCTCTGTTAGAAGCAGACGCACACCCCGCCCCTCCATCGCGGCAGCCTCGAGTATTATTGACGAGCTTGGGGAGTCGTTGGTGAGCGCGGCGAATCTCCTCGCTAGTCTGCCTGGCGCGGCGGACTTCCAGAAGGCGGCGATAGATATCAACAAGAGGTTTGCGGATAAACTAACGGCGGAGGAGATGATGACTGTGATCGATTATATGGAGAGGAGGCCAATGAGGGCGGTCAAATACAATAGCGTGATTGAGGAGGTAAAGTGGTTGTATGTGCAAAAGTGGAAGGAGGAGGAGGAGTAAAAGTAGGGGTATACGAGTATGCTTGTTTTTTCAAATATTTCAGATAAATCCAGATATTCTAGATAAATCCACATACATCAGATGGCATTGTATATGTGGTTGCTTAATAGAAAAATCTAACACAGATGGGATTTTTACCCCTCCCCCGCACACCCTCCTTCTTACACTCCGTTATTTTTTCTCTCTTATTTTTTCTCCCTTATTCTTATACCCTCATCTATACACTACCTCGTCGTCGTCACCACCCTCATCCTCCACTATTCTGGCGCCATTCTCACGAAGGTATCGCTGCCAGTTTTCCCAACTTACAAGCGCGGCAAGATGGCGGATGTGATACGAGTCTTGGGTAGCAATTACTCTACTTGCGCGACCGCGAGCAAGCTCGAGATTTGCCATTTCTTCTTCGCTAAACACCCTCGAACCCGCCTTTACTTTCAATAGAAAATTATGGATACCGGTCACGGCATATACGATATCCTTCTGATGCCTCATATCGTACTCGAACTTCATCTCCCTTACAATCCTCCACATCTTCTTAATACAACCAAAAGCGCGCTCCACAACAGACCGCAAGCGGGCATGACGTAAGTTATATAATTCCTTCCTAGTCTTTGGCTTCCTCCCTCCCGTCTTCCAGTCTTGCAGATGGTATCTGACATTCGTGAAGGGCATTACAACACCCTGTCGTACCGCAAAACCAGAGTCAACAAGATAATAACGACCCAGAGGGACACGAAATGACCGCGCAAAAGCTTGAGCAATCAACGAAGCATCATTGATCGATCCCTCTGCCCCCGCCAGAACGTAACTGAAAGACCCATCAAATCTGACGGCAGCAAATACGTTCTGCGTAATTCGTCCATTTCGATCACGCCAACGTATCGCATACTCAGATCTCACAAAGGCACTAATATGGGTCCCGTCAATGGCACCAATGCAACCGTTGAAGGCATTGTACCTCGGATCGAGTTCAATATACGGATCCAACCAACTATCCTCCGGCAGCTGTACAAATGCCTTGTGTAAGATAACGAACCGACGAAGCATGTCATCCATTATCTTGTGTACACTGCTTTGGCTAATCTGGAAATAATGCGACGTATTTCGTTGGGAGGCGCCTTGTGCCAGGATATACAACGCGACCATGACCTTCTGGTGGATGGACTGGTGCCGCGACGGTCGTAGACCAGTGTGTTTTACCAACCAGTCAACGAGCTGGTCGAAGGCAGGTTGGTCCATTCTAAACAGGTCTCGAAACTGCTTTGCTGACCCATGATACAGTTTATCCGCAAACATACGAGCGTCAACAGGCTTGCCGTCATGGATCCGTTGATAAGGTTGCCGCAATAACTGCGGTAATGATAAGACCGTTCGTATACCCAAAACAGCGGCATACGCGAAGGAGATTTGCTTGAACCGTTGGGATACCATGGTGTTGAGATTGTCGATGTAAGTGTTGTTGATATCGAAGGTGGTGGTGACACGTGCGGTTGGCTGACTCAGCATAGATTTCAGAGAATCCTGCTCAGAATGAGGAAAAGAATTACATTGTGGTGTTTTCATTCCAACCGCCAAGAAACGGCAGAATCGACGTAGATCTATACCTTATAAGGAATTTTGTGGCCCAGCAAGGGCTCTTCTTGGCGAGGTACAAAGTTGTGGACCTTGTTTCTCATTCCGAAGTCTGACGGACACATCGACCCGTAAAACTGCTACCCAAATCAGTCTAGCGGGCCTCGGAAAAAGAAACTTGGCAAGAAAAAGCAGGAAAAAACGCTGGAATGAGCTTCCCCATCCCAAAAAAGATCATACCCNTGTTTCTCATTCCGAAGTCTGACGGACACATCGACCCGTAAAACTGCTACCCAAATCAGTCTAGCGGGCCTCGGAAAAAGAAACTTGGCAAGAAAAAGCAGGAAAAAACGCTGGAATGAGCTTCCCCATCCCAAAAAAGATCATACCCTAAGCGCCGAATATGCCATTTTGCGCTATTCCTTTTGAGACAGGTCTCTTGTCCTCAGAACCCTCAGAATAGATACTTGTTCTTTTCAACACAGGAAGAACCCTGCGACAACCCTGGACCTAACCCTGGGCGCGTGTGAGCCGTGCCGATCTGCTCTGGTCCACCAGCCCACCTTCAATTCCTGTCTCCGCCATCCACTCATCACCTCGAATTCAATGTCTCCGCAGCTCCAGAAGCGGAGTTGACCAGACTTTCAGTGCCCGTTTCTCTCCGAGTCACCCTCGTTTTCAACTGCCATTCTGTCCCGTCTGTCTGTCCAAAACAGAAAAACTTCTCGGTCCTCCCGGCATCTTGCGCATGACGATAGTTGCAACTATTTACTGCGCAAGTGTCATATGGATGTTCCTGCAGCATGTGTCCTGTACCTGTGTGCTTAGTGCTGTGGTGCGAGTCAGGTGCGGTTTGTAAATGATAATGCGCCCGCGTCTTCTTGACGTCCACGAATCGAGAGGGGCCGGGTTCATCAGTTCATCAAGAACATCAGTTCATGACATTCCGTTCAATGCCCAATCGCATTCAAAAGCCTTCAAAGGGTTGTTGACGATGGCGGGACGGACTTCTCTTTACCGAACACGACGAGGGTTCCAAGTGATACATCTCTTATCTTCCACATAAGGCAAGGTACCGTCATATTCCTCTTGAAATTGCCAACTCTGATAGGGCTTATCTGGCCCGTGGGGTTGAAGTGGAAGAGGACGCGATCAAGTGTGCTCCCGTTGGCACCTTGTGGGGTTTTGGTTTTAGTTTTGATTTGATTTCCTCTTTTCTCCTCTCTCGCATCGCATTTCCGTTCGCTCGCGGATCGATTGGCGACATCACTCCGATTCGAGTCTGTGTGAAATTTCCCTTTCGAGATAACGGTGGACACTTCTTAAGACACTCTTTGACGGTTAGGTCCTTATTAGGCACAACGATCAGCAATCCTGAAGCAGCGGACCTCCCGTGCGTGCCGTTGATCCATCTCGCTCACTAACAGAGAAAAAGGCAGATTGGCCATCATGGGACGGACCGGCCCCCGGGCTGAGGTGATGAAGGGATCTCCATCTCCGGCTACTCTCCAGAGTCAGAATGTCAGATCCCTCGGTCATTGCGCTTCAAGGATTTTCTGGCCATCAGCTAGCCGGGCCGGTCCCCTGTCGAAGACCGTCTCATCGCTGACAGTGCAACAATTCCGGGTGAGAGATCCTCTTCAGCAAACCGGGGGGCCTACGGGGCCAGGGCAGTGTGGGGACGACGCACTTCAGCTACTCCACAGCAACGGTTCGCCTGCCTTTTTCCTCGTCGCCAGCAAGCATCAGCTCATAAACGGCGCTTGTCCCCATCAGGACAATTTGCCCCRATACTCTGGCATGCTGTGGCCTGTTCCTGCATTCAACGCTTTTCGCTCTCACCCAATGGCTTGGTGAAGCAACACAAGAAGGATGACACGCAGGGCAGAGAGCAGAGAACACATGACATGTGCAAGATTGGACAAACCAAACTCGACAATTGAAACGAGAAAGCCGAGTTTCAGATTCCCGTTGACTGACAGCGAACAGATTGACCAGATTGGCAATGCCATCGGCTCACGGCCCAGAAGACCTCGAAAGTCGAAAGTGAAAGCAGCGAGACTCCAACGATCTCTCGTCCGGGACCGGCCATGCTTCATGTTCCACCGTGGTGGCGACAGGCATGTTGCGGTGTGCTATAATCCTGTCTCCTGCGTGCAAAAGAGTCATGCCTCAACACGATCCCAACTCTCCTCATGCCATTGTCCGTTGCCAAGCGTGTCGCAACCCGATAGACATCTCGTGGAAGCCCAAAGCCGCAAAGCCGCAACCCGTCTCCGCTGAATCCAGGGCGATAGACAAGGCGAAAGTCATGTGCTTCGGTCTGCGGCTTCTCAGATCCTGCTTTGCTCAACACCAAGGGTCAGGGAAGAAGGTCCGATATCGACGCGAGCTGGTAAAGCTTGCATGACGGCATACCATAGGCGTATGTTCATCGAGCCTCAAGGTCAGCCGATCTCAAGGACATCAACCACAGACGCCAACCATTTCCTTCTACCAGGTTTTTTGCACTTTTGGCACAGCCGCGAGTCAAAAACGTTTTGCTGCGAGGCTGCCCAATGTCAAAGAAATCTCGGTTCTTGTTTTGTAGATCACTGAACACCAGGGTCCTCATCCTGTCGTCCTAGGAGCATGAAGTTAGCTAGCTGCTAGCTGCTACAATGCATTGTTGACTCAACATAGGGCAGGGTACCGCAGGTTTAGCAGGGTCCAGGGGAGCCCTGAACTGTCACAGCTCTCTCTCCAGCTCTGATCCTAGCTCCGTCCCATCAATCTTCTGCCCTAGAGGTAGCTTCAACCCCGCCCTCGCAAGCTCCCTCCCGAGGTGAATCCCGCGCCGCGCACTGCCAGGGGACTTGCCAGGGCACCAACAGCCTCACATCTCATGCCCTTGTCCGAGACCTCTGACCTCGGAAGGATGACCGGCGTCAACGATGGGGAGGGGGTCTTGACCGCTATTGCTATTTCTATGAGAAACAATTTTTCTCATCACCAAGACAAAAGACAAGGAAGAAGAGAAAAAAACCGCAAAAAATCGACATGGCGAGGAGACATCACAGTAGGATCAGGCCACCCTACCTTGACCACTAGGTGGAACCCGAAAGCCAATATGATTGCTTGCTACGAAAAAGCTCTCTCTTCAACAGGCGGCATAAGCATGTTCCCGTGTCTCTCACATGCCCTATCTACAACAAGCTACAACATGGACAGTACAAGCTATACGTTATGGATCGCGAGTCAGAGAAAATTTTGCCTGTCGTTTTTGCTTCATCATCGTGAAAAGAAAACCCGATGAGGCCGACGATATCTTCACTGCCCGATACGGGGAACCGAAGTTCGTGAACTTCTAATGCGGTACACCCTTGCCCCTGACTCTAGCTTCAGTGGCTACCTCTTTACACCCACTAAAACTGTGGTCGCCCAGCGGGCGGCCTAGTACAGCATAAGCGTCCACGTTGTGTACGTACAGGGCCCTGCAGCGTAGGAGACGAAGACCCAATGTCTGCATCGTGACGCATTTCACACGCTGGGGTAACTCAACATTTTTTTTTCTTTACTTTCTCAAAACTTCTGATCTTCTTTTTTGAAGCAAAGGCTGTGCAACGGAGAACAACAGCTGGGAACAGGGACGCAAACACACACCGACTCTTTGGCTTCCATTACTCTCCAAGTCCGTGGTCGGGCTGGGAATTTTTAATGGGTTATGGGATCATGATTTGAATTGTGTACGCGGATAGGGTCGTTTATGCGCGGGGTAAGTAAGTCAAAAAGCCAAGAGCTATCCGCGAACTTTTTATCATGTGGTGCATGGATATGACGTTTCTGGGACAAGACAAGACGGAAAGCGCGAAGGTTTCCGTCCGGATATCGGCGAAGTCAAAAGACGAGACGAAAAAAGAAAGAAGAAAAAAGTTGGGATGAACGTGTGGCTCCCGTGCGTCCGTCTCGGCCTCTTCCATCCATTGTCTTGTCTCATCGGCGCCGGCGCTCGGACACATTCGACAATTCACGACAGTTTCAACAATGGAGATGTCTCAATGTCTTGACTGACAACTCAACTGTTCCCAAGACATACTGCAACTGCAAGCCACAACCTTCTCACAAAGTGGTCCGTGTCTCGGAAAGGAACATTAACCACCACATGTCTCTTCTCTTTTTTGTTTTCAAAACCTTCCATGTCGTGCGAACTGGAATTGGCCTATCAGGCTTCGGAACACTGGAAGGACCAGTGACGAGGTGTGTAGTACAAGCCAGTATAAAACCATGCACATTGTTGCCATGAAGAAGAGAGAGCACGGGCAGATGCGGGTTAGAGGACAGGACATGGATGGAAGCTGTAGGTATCCGTGCTACTCACATTCTTTTTAAGTATTGAATTGTGTAGAGGTATGCTGGGTTGGACCTTGCTTGCTTGCTCTTCAACAGTGAAGTGAGTCTTCGAAGACGCAACCTTCGAAGCGGTAGAGGTGTGGTGTTTCGTGAAACGAAGACCCAAGCGGACCACTTAGACGCAGGAATTTGTTTCTAGCATCTATCCTATAGAGTGCAGATAGAGTGCAGACGCAGAGACGGCAACGGGCAGCTTGCAGCATGCAGTACAGCGGCGTTGCTATGCCGCAAGTATGAAGAAAGGTGATTCTAGAGCTTCTATGCTCTGAGACCAATGAAATTGCTGGAAGCAGTCTTGTCTTGGAGTAATTAACTACCCGAAGTTGAGATTGATTTTTCGCGCTTTCGAATCATCACTTCATGGGGCACTATTCACGATATGAGACAAAATCGCGATCCATCATCCATCAGACTCCTCGACAATTTGGCAAAGAGGTAAAAGCATCCATCGGTGTGAGAAAGACGGGTATGTACATATGTTTCCATCCACAGCACACAGTGGAAGAAGAAGAAGAAGTAGGTAAAGGGTTTCAGGGACTTGCTTGCAGCATGCAATACGCTCCCGTATCTGTAAGGGAATCATGTACAGGATATGCCGCCCGGAATGACTGACCCGACTTACATACATCGACTTATCTGGAGGATATCTTGCACCCGCCTGGAGGTGAAGATATGTGAGTTGAATTCATTTACATGAAATATGAAACGGTCCAAGATTCAAGTCCGCCCGCACCCGCATATTGGGGGTTCTGGTCTGGTCTGGTCTGGCTGGTGTGAAATGGGTGTGGTGTGGTAATACTGCGTCGAGATTGGATGTGGTGTAGGTCTGCTACACGCAAGGTACGGATATCATAATTCATTATCTCAACAATCCCAGAGGGCTGCCTGCCTTGACACAGCATCTTCACATCTCATCGAGATTAACCAGTGAAGGTTTGTCGAGATAGGTGAGTAAGATATCCGTCAACGTTCGTGCGTCGAGATTGATGAATTTCGCATTGCATCGTGCACTGCAGCGAGTGTGGTGGGTAGAAAGGGGGATTTAGCGTGCGCAAGAAATAAAGTGGTTGTTCTGATAGGGTCCCTTGTTCTGAAGATCTCAATGGCAGAAACCAACGACAACCCCCATTCAATGCGGTATCACTCACATTATCGCACATTCTTCAACCGAACGCGGAGAAGGGGTGGGAGACCCGTCTCACTGCTTATGTGCTTCATGTGTGGTGGTTGGGAATGGGTGATGGTTGTTGAAGATTTTGGGGGTTCCAGTTATCAACGCGGGTTGGTTGTGTGTAATTCATCACACAAGCATAGTACACGACACGAAGGGATCTGTTAGATCTCAGATTTTGGTGTTGGTGTAAGATACCACTTACCTACTTCTACTGCTACCTACGAACAGGATGTTGTAAGCGAAGAGATGATCGATACTGCGGTTTAATTGATACTTGGTGCTTTGGGTGATGTAGATGAGATGCCTTTATTTGTTGTTTGAATCGAGTAAGTGATTCGCAGCAACCCGATATCTGCGGTGGTATTTCATCACCTTACCATCAAGGTTCTTTTTTGTTGATGCTCCTACTCCTGTGTTGGTGCAACCCCGGGTGTGCTTCCCATTCAAAGTTGCTCGTGTCGCTCATGTGGCATCTCCTTCGTCTGGTATGGTAACTATTAGTAACAAGCAAAATAGCTTCCGGCTCCGCGGCGCGGGTGCAATGTTTCTCCCAGCTGTATGTACACACTTGTGTCTGTGTTAAAAACTCGTCTGTATTCTCGTGGTCTTTTCGGCTCTGGAAGCCTGTGAGCCTGTGTGGATGTCCAACCGATCCTACCCACCTGGAAAACGTCAGATATCAACTTCCTCTTCCTCTCCACCAATCACTTTTCGAGAAAGCAATGGTGTGAGTCTCCGATTTCACATGACATCCACGCTATGCGGCCGTCTTTAAGTGAAAAGGCCGCAGAGAATGTGAGGAGACAGAGAAGCAAAAGAAAGAGGGGCGAATTTGAGTTTCGGCGTCTGTAAAGCACAGTTATCTAGCTTTTTCAGACAAGCGTGGTGGATAGTGGTTGCAACTGGGCTCCTCCATGAACGTAACTGCAACCTCCTTTTTTGCAGTTGCAACGCAACGCCCACAAAGAATTTGACTCCTCAAAAAGAGGCTTTCTTCTGCAACCGCAAAAGCGGCCACCCTGTTCGCAGATTCGTCGGAGCCACCAGAAAGCCTGGAGAGCTTTTGGTCCGGGTTCTGGGAACTGGGACTGTAAGTGGCCGGTTTGCTTGTGAGTGTGCAACACCACGGGAAGTGGCATCACGAAAAAAAGATAGGAATCCTTGTTCGGGGACTGGTGAGTCCGTGGACTGTTGTGCGGTAGATTTGAGCAAAAAGAAGCGAGGATTATTCCCTCTCTCCGGCAATTCTCGTAGGATTCTTTTCAGCTTGCAGATTGTGGTTAGTTCGCGTTGTCTGAGGTAGTATTGGATTGCTGATTTTATGTGATATTGTGTTGATCTCATATGTCGTTCACTTCAGCTTTCAGATGCACTCCTTTGAACGCAAATTACGCCATAGGAAATCGAGCATCGCAAACAAAAGTGTTGCCTGGGCTTGCAATCACATTTGAGAAACCCGTATTGCTCACATCCAGGCTCTATTGCTGAAGAGAGCCCTTGCAAATATGTGGTTGATGATACCGTGTCTCCGCAATCATCGGTCTTTCATGTCACAGTCACATTGCGAAATTGGAGTGACAGATTTTCGCGGTGCATTACTAGCTCACCTCACACATGCCCTTGACCTCGGCCCTCAATCGGAGCGCCAAGAGGGCGCCAAGACGCGCCAAGACAGACCTCGGCCCTCAATCGGAGCACTATAACGTATACAGAAATGTAAATTTATACTGTGCTCGCTTAATAATAGTTAACGTTGGGGAAACTATAGTAATTACCTATTTGAGACTAGTATTATTTATGTAAGACTAGTTTAGAACTAGTTAAAAATAAGTTTGTAAATAATAGTTATAAAAGCTATGATAGCATAGCTGTTAGAGTGCTCATGGCACCTTATCTTATCTGGGTATGCACTCGGATCTACATAGTCGTAGGTATAAAACCCTTTCCTCTTATTCACACCTTCTTAGTGAGAATTCTTCTTTTCTTCAATTCAGTATCTTCGATTCAACGTGTGCCTCGCCTAGTTCCTGTACGTGCTAAGGCCTCGCGCCGTGACAAAAGCTATTAATTAATAAAATATATTAAGATACCTTCTATACACGTTACAAAATTAACTTTATTAATAATAGGGAGAATTCTAATTCAAGAAATATAAATAAATAAAAATATACTATAATTAATATAACCGCCGTTATATATTAATCTTATAATATTATTTAACTAGGAGAGAACTTATTCTGAACTAATTCTAATAATAATCAAGCAAAATTATTAAAATCAAAGCGCTATATAAAATCATATATTATATACCCTACTTTATTAAATAAAAATAAAAATAAAAATATTCGATTATTACCTATATGAATTTTATTTTTAAATTTAAGAATTATATTTGTTAATTTAATATAATAGGACGTTTTTCTATGTTCTTTCTATTTAAAAACAAAATATATTAGGATATCTTCTATACAAGTTATAAAATTAACTTTATTAATAATAGAGAGAATTCTAGGTGAAGAAATATAAATAAATAAAGATATACTATAATTAATATAAACGCTGTTATATATTAATCTTATAAATTACTTAAATTATAAAGGAACTTGTTCCGAATTAGTTATAATAATAATAAAGTAAAATTATTAAAATTAAAGCGCTATTTAAAATTATATATTATATAAGCTACTTAATTAATTTAAATCGTTAGTTATAATACTTATTAGTTATAATTGTATTATATTTTTAATATTTCTTATCATATTTAATTATATTTTATAAGAAAACTCTTTTTTTATCTCTTTTTCTTTTAAAAATGGAATTTATTAAATTTCTTTATATAATAGCAATTTAAAACCTTATATTAAAAGGAAAGTATAAGAATTTAATATATATATCAAAAAAAATATTTAAGACAATTAATATACGTAACGTTAATTATTAATTTTCTAATATTATTTAAATATAGACGGAGGAGTATTGGACGATGGAAGACGACTGGCCACAGATACTTGAACAGCTCCAAAGACATTTGGACGACAGAAAACGAGCAGAGCGAATCCTTTCGTGAGTACTCAGGTTAGGCAGATTGAACGAATACCGCCTAGCAGTCGAGTTGGAGAGGGAGCATCACAATAAGATCGCAATGCACACATAATCATATCACACTAAGTAAAAGGGACCATCACAAAAGTCATAGGAGTTGATGGTCCTGATGTTTGTAGTGTTGCGATTGATATGTGGCTTGTTCGCTAGGATGGTAGGTTGAGTACCACTACAGCTGGAATCTGGAAGGAGCAGGCGCGACTTAGATCGCGACCGTACAAAGCTGGCGGTTTTTATCTGACGGCGCTTATCGCTGCACGGTTTTCCCTCTAAGAACCTAGAGAAGGACCTTATGCCAATAAGGCGCTGTATTTAGTATAGCATAGAGAATAAGATTATATATATAATATTATTTAAATTATAAGAGCATTTGTTTAAAACTAGTTCTAAAGGCGTTAAATTAATATCTTTATAATAAAGGTACTATTTAGGATTATGTACTTATTAATTATTAAATTTATTATGAAAAAATAATTGTAATAGTCTTTTAAAATCTAAACTCTTTATTTAGTAATATCATTAGTAGTATTTTCACTATTTCTATTAAATAGGTTTCATTATATACTTTTTTATAAATAAAAAGACCTTATTTAAATTTTCTATATAAAAGTTATTTATTAACCTATTTTCTAATATAAAGTATTATATTAATATAATTATACTATAGTAACTATAAAATATAGTAAAATTTATAAAGTATTATTAACGTATGGCTAGTACTGTGCCTTGTAACTGCCTTGTACTACCTTGTAGTATAGAAGGTTGATTGCCAAGAATGCTATTCCTTCTACGGAATCAGTTGACTCAGTCCCCATAGAATGTACTAGAATACAAGAGGTTTTACCACTGTATTCTGGGATCTTATAGCTTAGTTAGCATTTCTTCCAGACTGACTTGTCATCACAGAATTCAACAGAAGCTCATAGATTCAGTCTATTCCTTCTATAGAATAGTGCTCCTCAAGCACTCCTACTAACTTACAAGAAGCTCCTATACTCTAGAAGCTTCTAGATGCTTAATATTCATGTATATAGAGACCTTTCCTCTTCTTTAGTTAGTCACTCCTTAAGCAAGCAAGCACAACTCAAGCAATACAATATAGTCTTTTCTTATAGTACAGAGTTCACTATAATAGTTGTTTCTTACAGTGCAGAGTCCACTGTAACCTTCTGTCTTGAGAGCAGAGTCCTCTTTAAGACTTCTTTTACAACATCCTTCTATTGTACTTGCAACTACGCTGCTTCCTTCAGCACTGCTATCGTACTTCCTACCGCTTCTGCTTCACTCTGCTACAAGTGCATAGTTCACTGTAGTAACCCTGTACTGGTACTATCATTATAGGCTAGTCAGGGCATCGTAGCAAACAAGTATAAATTGTTATTTTATTTAATTAAATTAACTAAGTAAAGATATATTCCAAACTAATTTCTAACTAGTTTATACTTATTATATTAAAGTTTAGTATTTGTATAATACATTCTAAATATACTAAGGTATAATTAGTTCCGAAATAATTCCAACTAGTCTAGTAAAATCTTTTCATTTGTAATAATTAGAAATAATCAAAATTAATTGTTAAGGCTTTCAAAGTCGGCTGGATTTTGCTTACAGTGTGGGGCGATACCCTTGTCGCAGTCTTGGCACTCCAATTAAGGGCCGAGGTCAAGGGCATGTGTGAGGTGACCCGGGCACTCGGGCTGGCTTCATCCCTTTAACGGTGAAATGTCGACATTTTAGCGTCCCCACAATCTACCAGCAGTACTTTGTGACTTGCTGACGCAGCCAAGCAACGCTAGCTAGCGAATCCATTGGTTGATTCTAGCAATATCCCACACAAAATCACTACCGCATCCCGTGACAAAATTGCTGCAAAAGCTGGGGATTTTGAGGTATCTGCATGCCTCAAGAGGTAAACCGCTAAGAAGGGGGGCCACCGATTGGCTGTAAATCCCTGCCGCGCTAAAATGTCGACATTTCACCGTTAAAGGGATGATGGTCCGTTTACTGATTGCTGAGCTCCTCTTCGGCTTGCCTGGCTTGGTAGGCTGACCGGGGCCCCAGATAGTTGATGATATGATGGCCGGGGAGGGGCAAAAAGGTGTGGGAAGAGAAGAGGGGTAAAAGAGACAAGTGAAATGGTTGGCCATGAAGGATCCTCGAGAGGTGGTTGGTCAATAACTGACCTCGAATCCAAAAAGGGAAAGAGATTAAGACAACTTACAGCTTGTCCAACCCATCTTGTTATGCCAACCTCGTCTTGGCCACCTTTCCAAGAAAACCGTTAGGTCTTAGCGTAGGCCAGTTGTTCTGAGATGTCTTTGACTTTCTGGCCCCGTGTCACCGAGTTTTTAGAGGCCGTTGAGATACTTGCTTTTTGCTCTGTTATCTCGCTTGAAAGCGGAGAGAGATCCATGCCATCAACGGATATCGTGCTCGCTTTCGATCAACTTGTGTACGGTCATCGCAGAAGACCGCCAGCATTTTTTTTTCATGAGGATCTTCACGCTGACAGGGGACACAGTGAGGGTTTGCGGGATGCGGTTCACTTCCCGTGGTTCGTGAGTCCGTTTCAGGAAAAGTCCCCTCACGAGTCTTGATCACAACTACCAGATCGTTACATTCTCCTCTGATTGGCTCTTTCCAGGAGTTTTTATTCCCGTTGTGAAAGGGAATTCCCGTAAGGTTAAACTGCAAGACTGCTGGCGGAGATATTTGAACCGTAAAACGGCGCAATTGAAGATCGATCGGCGACGGGCTCTTGGCGTAACCACTGCTCATCCACGGTGAGTCTGATCATTGTCCCCATGATTGCAATGCTCACCGTCATGATGAGTTGTGGTTCTGATATTTGGCGAGGCCATTATCGATTCGTGGCAAAGTGTGATGCCGGAGATTTGGGCTCCTTCGCGCACTTTGTACGCCACATGTGTACCGGCTGGCCTGGGTACGGCTCTCGCGGTGAATCTGAAAAACACCACAAGAACCCCTTGTCCGCCTCCGCGAGCTACACCGTACTAATAAACGGTCCTTTCCGCTGATGAGCGCGGCCAGAATCTGACACTAACCCCGCAAGGACGAAGGTGAGCGAAATGAAGATGCGATATCACACCGTGACCTTGCCGTTTAGGACATGAGCTCCGTGCGCCTCGCAAGCCCAGAACGTCGCTCAGCTCCAGACGAACGTCATATCTCAGAATGAATGCCGTGATGCCGTAGTTGCCGAGACAATGCCCCTTGTTGTGAAATGCGAGAAGTAAACAAACATTGACGACGTCGAAGTGAGATGTCCTTGCAACTGAATCGTTTATGATCGTCGATAATGCTTCAAGGATGGAAGCTACACTAGAAGTGCGCCGTACAGATCGCACCTAAAAATCTTAGTGTGTGCAAATCTCTTGTGGGGGATGTCAGCATAGTCCCATGTTCCCCGAAGGTTGACTGTCGTGGTGGTCACTTTGTGACCTCGGACATGTCAGCCCCGATGTGATGCGGAAGCGAATGTGAGGCCCAGTTTGATGAACGTGTTAAGTGCTGGTGAGCGGGTTAATTGTCTTGATCGGCGAAATTCCCAAATGGGCGAACGATGAGGTGAACAGGTGCTGGTGGACAAGGGTAAAAATAGCAAAAGGACTAAATACTTGCATGCAGCAGCTAGAAAGGCGGGGACGATGACGGAGCCGGAAGTACCACTTGGTGACGTCTTGCAGATTGAGCCCAAAATTAGCCCACAACTGCAATGAGGGAAAATTCCATCACACCTGTGGAACTGCTGTGGGACTACGGCAGAGGATCCTGCTGGTCCTGTCAGCAATAAGAGGGTTAATCTGTCCGAAAAGGGAAGCTGAGCGGTTAATTAGTCCACCGGCTGTTCCCAGCTTGATTTCTGACTGATGGCCGCGGGCCACGCCGTACATGATGCCATCACCAGCCGTCGGAGAGCCAGTGAGGCATGCCTGGTCTCGACACCAAAGTGCGCTATCGGCGTTGGGCACAGTCACCAAGATAGGTCGGGCTGCTCGTAGTCATTGTCGTCAAGTGTCGGCGTCGTCGTCCTTCGTCCTCATTGCTATCGAGTCGTTCGACAAGCAAGCAAGGCTGGTTCGAGAGATGGAGACAACAAGGTCATGCCACAGTAAAAAAGCAAGGAGGTTTTTGATGCCAAGAAGAAGGAGCGTTTTGACGAGGCCGATAGAGTCGAGTCGACGACAAGGTCCAGGATGGGAAGGCACAAGGGTTCTGGTACGTACCTCGGAGAGCAGAGTGCGGACCCCGCGACGGCAAGAACGATCCACTATCCCCACTACTCCACCACCCCTACCGACTCCATCGCTGCACCCCACCCGAGCTTGCCCTTGCACATCACAGTGGTGATTGGAGGAAGCTTCGATTAATGCCTGCCGCGCCCATGCTCAACATCCCAGTCGATCTCGTTGAGCGGACCAATCTCAGCTGAATGCCGCCTCGCGGGCCGCAGCCATGTCTGCACTACATCTGCACTAGGCAAAAGTCGTCACACTGATGGTCAAATCATGGACGAATCATGGTCGTTATCGGCCCTCTTGCAGATTTTTCTCTTTTCTGTCATTCAACAGACTCTTTTGGACTGGCAGCCACACTCGACAGCACAACAGACAAGTGTCGCGGTACCACCCGACAGCGAGCAGGTGCATCTGGGGTGCTCTTCTCAGGGCGGTCAGTGCTCCTGCTCTCCTGTGGTGGATGTTTGCCTTGCAGCGAGGTTCATCATGCATGTCTGGACCCGGCCGGGCCACACCACGCCAGTTCTCAACTGGAGAGCGAGGCGGCCAATCCGAACGCCGTCCTTCATTAGACCCTGATGATTTGTGGGCTCTTCAGATTTGACATTTCAACACACGAACGACAGACTCGTCAGAAAAGCCCATCCGGAGGCTCCTCCTGAAAGCCCGATCTCGCCCCTACTGTCCAAGTGATCTCTCGGCAGACCGGCGACGACAGCACGATAGGTAGACGATAGGTGGTGATACGGGCCTCACCATGCCCTAACACCAAGCAGTCCTAGCCCCAGAGATGGATCCCTCCAAGGCCCCAAGGCCCAAGCCCTCCCACAACCCGAAAGCCGACGCTCGTCCACCGAGGTTGCGAGGTTGAGAGACGGGGAATTATTGCGATGCGACGGTTACTCGTCAGGTCATGTCTGTCTCTCCCATCATCATTCTCATCATCACCGGGACCGCATCTCTGTATGTGATCCGGATACGGGCCAGCATGCGACCTGGCCGTCCGCCATGGTCCCGTCATCCGGTAGTACTACCACTCAGGAACGAACGCAGAAAAAGCCATATTTCTGAGGAAGAGCTCAAGAGGTTCTTCTTCTCTCAAGACTTGGTATGGATTTGGTGGAATGGTGGAATAATGCACATGCAGCCATTCGACGTCCCCGAGGGAAAGGTAGGGTTGCAAAAAGACGGCAGAGATGGGTGTGTCGAGCAGGCAAGACACAATTGCGCATTACGGGACAACCATTGCATTGTTCCAGTCAGTCAGCCATAATACCACCTGGCGTCGACGAATTCTCGTGCCCGCTTTCTCGGTTGCGGGCATGTCATTCTTCGCTTCCAACTGTCCATCACATCTCTGATAACCAAACCCTGTTGGTCTTGACAATTCATTGTCTTTTTTGTCCGTCAACCTCTCAGCTACCCCTATCCCAAGGCCAAGCGGCGAATCTGTTGGCTCTTCACATGAAAGCCTGCTCGCAACGGATACATGGCAAATCTCGTCGACATAACGGCCATGGGCGAGCAACAAAAAAAAAAAAAAAAAAAAAAAGTTATTCAGAGTCACAGGTCTGGCGATCAGCGGACCTTTTGCCTTGCCTAGTTTGATATCAGACGGCGGGAGTTGCCAAAGAGAGTCAAGCATGTCTGTCTCAATGTTGGCTCCCCATCATTTTGCCCGGATTCTACCCATGTATCTCGCCGGTACAGTGAGCTTCCTTCTTTCTGCACTCGTGCTGACCCCCGTGCCAATGAGCTCAAGCTGCCCTTTTGGTTGCTCAACAGCTTCTTCGCTTTCCCCTGCAAGCCATCTTTTTCCGTGAATGGCCTCCGTACCCTGGACGAGATACCTTGTCAATACCTCCCCATGCCCTTCTGCCTCTAGCGTTGATGTTACCCTTGCACGCCGCTAGTTACACGACACTTGCCCTCATCCGTACCCCTTAGCCCTTCCATCCCCCCTGGCCTGGATACCATCAGCGGTGGGGTCCTATTGGGTCGTCCTAGTCCCCTCCCACATCCGAGTGAGACCTTCCGGGCGACCGCCATCGCCAATGAGCGGGATTCCTTGGCCTCCCCTGTCCACAGAGCAAGAAGAACCGGAACCTCGTGAGGACAGCAGCAGGCCAGCAGCAGCCCTGTGTGCCTGTGAGGTTGTATGCGTGTGCCTGTGTGCCATGGACCAGCGTTCTCCCGTAGGTACCACCATCCACCGTCGATACCACCGCAGTACAGTAGGGCACCAACTAACGCAGCTAGGGGGTCAAATCGGGAAAAGCAGTTAATTAGCCCGCTTTTCAAAAATAGAACAGGTGAGCAATCACCCGATCGAAGCACGGCTTCGCACCACACGCTGGCCCATCGTCCGGGCCTGATATAAGAATTTGCCCACTTCTCTCTCGTCGTTCCGGTTTGGTCTTCTCATCTGCAGGCCAAAATTGAAGAGAAGGATAGTGAGATCCAGGTGTCGTCCAGTCCAGTCCAGTCAATAAACCTTTTCCCTCTCTCTTTTAATTACGCTCAACCTCACGCTACCCAGTCAGACGTCTCTCGACTCGACGAGTTCAACATCGAACCAACTTCCGATTCCAGTTCACACGCAAGCCGGACTTGCTCACGATCCAGTCATTCATTCGACGATACAAATAATCTAGTAATCTGATACAAGAGAGGGTTTTTGAGTATAAGCCCCCTAGCGATTTGCCCCTGGACCTTCTGGACCGACGAGAGGATAGAGAGGCCCTGGCCATTTCTGCCCATTTTCCTCGGCCTAGCTGAAGTTTACCACCCCTGGTCCCGACCACCCCCTCTCCGCTAGCACCCCCCACCACCCCCCTGGGTCCTCGGTGCTGTGCTCCATAACTCACCCCAAAAGAGGTACTTCCCATACAAGAAGGGTACAAATGTCAACACGGCCCCCCAACCACCACGGAGACATCACGAAGACATCCTCAGTCAACATGACGACCACAACAACAACCAAGACCAAGGCGGCCGCAAAGGCCGGCACCAATGCCGCGCCCAAGCAAAAGACACAGATGCATCGCCGCTCAAGGACAGGTTTGTTGCCCTTTTTTTTTTTTTTTTTACAACCGCTATCTTATCACTTACACACATCTCTTCGACAACGTTGGGCCGGGAAAGCTGACTTGACGACGTGAAGGATGTTACACATGCAGGTTGAGGAGGAAGAAGTGCGACGAGGGTTCTCCCATGTGCACAGCTTGCAAACATCTCGGGCTTTGCTGCGAATACAAGAGGCCAATGTGGTGGAGCAACAATGATGCGCGGAGGAAGCACAAGGACGACATCAAGATGATCATCAAGAGGAAGAAGCTTTCGGAGAAGTCGTCGCACACCATCCAGACTTCAATCAACACCCCGCCCGGGCTCTCGCACTCGCTCCCGACGTCAGCGACCTTTTCAGACCCGCTTGATCGCAACAGGTCCGCTTCGATCGACTCGCATTTCGGCTTCAACTTCAACAGCCCCCAGCACGGCCAGGATTTCACGCCATTTGCGACACCACAAATAAACGTCAATGGAGAGTTCATCTTCCCACCCTTCTCTCCCTATGAGATCGATATGAAGACCGAGCGGCAAATCTTCATCAACGACATCCCGACCCTTCGCGAATCAACAGTATCAACCTTCAGCACATATCAAACCCCGCCGCCTCCGGGCACAATTCTCCCGTCATTCCCTCTGGAAGGTGAATGGACCGAGCAGGTGTTCTCGGAGCGGAGGGAGTCGTTGACGGAGGAGACTTTTAATGCGAACTTCTTCGACTTTGCCTGCGATCCGGCGATGGCTTCTTCGCAAGTGGCAATTGAGCTGGATGAGGGCGATCAGAAGCTCCTCGATCACTTTGTTCAACACGTTCTTCCGACCATCTTCCCAATTCTGGAATCCAACCAGCACGGCTCAATCAGTTCCGAGCTTGTCCTCCCATCACTGGCCAACAACAAGGGTTACCTGCACTGCTGCTTGAGCATTGCGGCGCAACACTTCAAGTCTACGACGGGTATTCAGAGCGAGGAGATTGACAACGACATCATGCGTCACCGCTATGCCACCATCACCTGGCTGTGCGAGGCGCTCAATCGCGATGAGAACCACCAGCCAATTCTTGATGCTACCCTTGGCTTGATTTTCTTCCAGTGCATAGTTGGCCGTCCTGAGGATACTCTTCCTGATATCCCCTGGCACCAACATTTCCAAGCGGTAGTATCGCTCGTGCAGAAGCTGGATCTTGCCAGACTTGTTTCGGATATCGCCAAGCCACTGGCCCATACACCTTTCAACATGACGCTCACGTCTTGGATTGACATTTTGGGCGCCACGATGCTAGGCAGCTCCCCCTTGTTCGCACACACCTACCGCAACAAGCATCTTTCGATCAACAACCACTCGCTCGGCTTGCGCGAGCTGATGGGCTGCGAGGATCGTGTCATGTATCTCATCTCGGAGATTGCCTGCCTTGAGTCGCTCAAGAACCAGGGCATGGACGACATTACCCTTTGCCAGCACGTCCGTGGCCTTGGCGACGAGATCAGCAACACCGAGATCAACGAGGGCACGCTCGTCGAGCCTTACAACGCCAACGGGACCCTGAGCCCCAAGCAATTGAGCAAGAACATCACCGCCGCCTTCCGTCTAGCTGCTCGCATCTACCTATGCAGCCTCGTCCCGGGCTTCTACCCTGCCCAGCCCAGCTGCATGGGTCTCGTCGAGAAGCTGACCGCGGTTCTCCAGCTGATCCCCTCGGGGGTCAACGGATACGACCGCTCGCTCACCTGGGTCTACCTGATCGGTGGATCCGTCAGCGTTCCCGGCTCCTCTTTCCGCAACTTCTTCGAGGATCGCGTCGCCCAGCTCGGCGACGTGGCCAACTCGGGCAGCTTCGGCCGCATGACCGTCCTCCTTCGCGAGGTCTGGCTGCAGTACGAGGCGATCCTGGCGGCGGCGGAGGCGGCGGCGGGCACTTCATCATCTTCTGAGGCCCCACAACAACAGCAGCAAGTCAACGCACATTACGTCCGCTGGCGGGAGGTCATGCAGATCAAGGGATGGGATTACTTGCTCATCTAAACAACGACAAAGTAAAATCCGCTTTCTTCACCAGGCTGGTTTACTGGCGGGAAGTGAAACCCGACCGATCTGCATGCGGTGCTTGGAAGCTGTTTAGGTGGCTGGAATCGGCCTCCTTTTCAATTCCTTTTTACGTTTTTCGTTCTTTTCTTATACCACTTTTTGATACAGAAGAACTCCAAGAGTCTTTTTTAGACGTTGCCGCGAGGCAATTGAGACCCGGAGAGAAAGGAAAAGGACTCTACTACAATGACGACGACACACTACTGGATAGGATCAATGGATCAATGGATGGATGGAAACGTGAGGGAGGACGGGTTGGTAAGGGCAATAATTCATTTCGCTCTCTTGCAATCTTTTTGGACTGGGGTTGCAATTGAGTAATGACATTGTAGGGCCTTCCACCCATTTTGGACACTTTTTTCTTCTTCTTGTTTTTCCACTCCTGGCATAGGAAGGAAACATTTTTAGGGAGGCATTTGGATTTGCATATCACATGGAGTTTTATCTGGTGGGCGGGCGGGCGGTAGCATTACCCATGGCTGACCGGAAAGGATACCACGAGGGAAAACGCATGTAACTGAACGTGAGCTGGGCTTGTTATGGTTGGAAAGGAAAGGATTATACCCTGTGAAGGAGGAAAGACGGAAAGAATTCAAACAAATCAAAGTTAAAGAACTACACTCGCTGTTCATCGCTTTTTTTCCCTTGCTTATGACTTTCTTGTGCAATGCTATCTAATCATGATCATGAAAAGAGCCTCGGATGGAGGAACTCGCTCGGTCTGGGGTTACCTATCGTGACGCAAATCTCATCACCCTTCCATTGATCACAGCTTACTGTGCTCAGCAATACCACTCCCACTCCCACTTTACCTAACCGAACGAGAAGTTTTTAACGGAATGAGCGATAATACCTTACCCTTCCAGTTCCAATTCTGTCAAGGAGTTCGCACGCAAGCTGGAAGTTAGGATCCGCTACTTTTTACCCTCTGCGACGGGATTTCCCAACTGACTGATAAAAAGCAAAAACCAAGAAAACATAAAGTCCACTGCACCACCACCATTGCATGCAACACAACACAAACAACAACTCCAACACAACACAAACAACAACTCCAACACAACGCTTTTTGTTTTTGCCCGGATGAGACCTTCTGCTTTTGTTCATCTCAACCCGTTCCTTCCAATTGCCATTACCATTGCGTTCTGCATGTTGCTTGCGCTTTTTCTCTTTATTTGCAACAAGAGAGGGCGCGCAACAAATGCAACATGGTGCTTACATGGATGGTGGTGTCGTGGTTGTTCAAAGATGGTTGATGGTGTGTACCTTGATGGCAGGATGTGTTGCGTTGCGTTTCTTTAGGTGGGGGTAGGTTAGGGTTGTTTCTTTCGTCGTAACCTCGATGAGGACCAAGACGGACTGGAACTTCCTTCTTTTCAACAGAAAAGTTCCCGAACGTAACTTAACAGTCCCCATATCATTCCATCCGGTGAGGTATCTTGCGTGGTTCGTAGGGTTTAGCCTATATCTATTCCCCGACCGAGCATCACCGTTACGAGAACTTCACGGCGGCGGCGGCGCGCATGTGAAGCTCTTTGGCGACTGAGACTGATAGAGAAGGACGACGATGTCACCCCCTCAGCTTAATGTTCCCCCATCATCAAAGCTTCTACGCAGTAGCTCGTACGTATTCCAAACTTTCAATAACGCTGGAGTGGAAATAAGTAAGGAAAGTATTGTTTGAGGTACTGCAACCATCTTCTCCATCAATCACCACCAGCCCACCTATCCCAGGCATTTACACACTCACCGGTCAACGCCAATGAGTAAGAAGAACCGAAAAGAACAGAAAAAGAAAAAGAAGGAACGAAGCATAAGATCATCTGAGCGCACACTACTTACTCACACCAAGGGTTAAGTGGGGTATTATGGTGTGCACCTTCTCTACACAACCACAACCACAACATGAACATTCGTGGGGAAGGAGCACCTGAGTGGACAGACTCTCCTTCCAAACAGCTGTTTCGTTTCAACTTCCTGCCTTCTTGGCGCTTAAAAAGTTGTGTGCCGTGCCGTCAAGGTGCAGTTCGCATGCATGCAGTGCGAAGACGGGAAGGAACGAAGCTCGAAGATGTCGCTTGACTGCTGTGCCGTCTTCGTACCTCCCACCCGTCTCTGCTCTGCTCCAGACTGGCGCGGCTGCTGAGGATCAAATTTGGCGAGATGACTGTCTGTGCCCCTTTGCTTGACTCGGAGTGGAAAGGCTGATTTGGCTGAGGTTGTGTTCGCTATGATTCTTTTGGTTGGTGGTTCTAACGGTGATGGCTTCAAGCAGTATCTCCCAGCAATTTTATGACCATCATCAACCTCAGGTAACTTCTACACCAAAAACCTAACTGAAGATCGCGTCACCATCATCCCATTGGGAAACATGACTGCCTGACAAAAGAATAGCAGCACGCATACTCATCCGTGTGGATAATCATCACGAATCTTCCCGATCATGATCTTGACAATCAATCCAAAAAGACCCAAAGACCCCTGAATTTGCGCCTCCCGCTTTGCCCGCCATGCCCGCCCGTCGACACGGCACGGCAGCGTATAACTACCTCTACTCATTTCCATCCCGCTTTTACCCTTCAAGCGAAATGTTTACCGGTCAGCTAACTGACGATAATTGAACCAGGAAGCACGGGAGCTGGACGGCTGAGCATCTCGCTACCGAATTCTATTTGGTATGACCGATCCGACACCCTATCGTCCTGTTTGTGGATGTTAACTTGAAAACGCTCAAGAAGTGTCGCTTCACAGCCTCAAAAGTCAAAGACTCAAAACAACTAGACGAGGCCAGTGAGGTTCTGGACTGGATTATAGAAATGGCACGCACGGTAGGAGAAGCATGGCGGCGGTCATAAGCTGCCGGCGATCACCACTAATAGTGGTACGGTTCCCGACTCCCGTTCGGTATCCGCGCCTCACTTTGCCGCTCGCAAGCTGACCATAGGCCGCTGGCCGCCGCAAGCGAGGCCCGCAACAGCTGGGCTGGAGGACGATGATATCTCTTCAAGATATTGGTGAAAAGTTGTTTATTCAGCTTGGGTGTAGAGGCGCAGCAGCAGCAGCAGCAGCAGCAGTTGTCTTCGGTCAACAAGAAGTTGACCGATGTCTGATACCATGAGGCTGGAGAGGCTGGGAAGGACGACATGTCATCAACTGTTCAGCTTCAGAAGTTGGGGCTCTTCAAGACTACTCGCCTCCATTTCTCTCCATCTACCCTATTGTGGAAAAATACCGTGGAGTTCTTTTCAAGGCTCAGCCACTTCTATCGATATGGCTGCCTCTCGTTGTTTTGCATCGTGGATTGAATGGCGAATGGCTTCACTGCCCATGGCCGCATTGCATTGTCTTTGGCCACTCCCACTCCCTCCCCTTCGCCCCTTTCGGTCATTGTTGTGGGGCGATTTTTTGTTGACATGCGAATAGGGGCACGTTCAGATGTTTTGAAACCCACTAGATACGTCAAAACAACACAGCCTCAACAACCCAAAGGCGTTGGCCCATGTTCAAGACCCTTCTTTCGGAACAAGGAGCCGAGAAGTGAGACGTGTGCTTTTCCAGAAAAGAATGGGGAAAATGGGAATGGTTTTGGGAAATGTCATGTGAGTGACTGCCGAGGAGCCTCAATCAGGAGGCCTGTCTTTGGCGATCAGACCCGCATGCGCTTCTAAGCGCGCGCTTGAAGAGGTTTGTGGGAAACACGCACGGGCTGTTGCAGACATACATATCATCTTGGGGGCCATATCTGTGAGGGCGCTTAGGGCTGGAACTGACTTGAATTGGCTTTTTGAGATGACGCATGGGAGTTTTCGTAGGTCTGCTTTCCAAGGTTTTTGGGGTTTTAGCGGAAGATACATTCCAGTCCACCACGACCACGATCGTCACATCTCTTCTTTTAGTACACAGTCAAGAACTATTCAGGAAAGAGAAAAAAAGAGGCTGCCGGGCCTCAACAACAGGCCGTCCACTCGTCCGGGTGGCAATGAGACCGTGACAGTTTGACGGTCTGATGGTCGGTCTATCGGCCATCGGTCAAGTCTCCGAACGTCGAGCGAGCGGCGAGGTCCGCGAGGACAACGAGGACAGTGTGATATTTCTGGGGAGGCGAAAGGATGGATGGATGAATGAAAGGTGAGGCTAGATGAATGAAGTCATCATGGGCCTCGTTTCGGCCTCAGTTGGGGCCTCATCTGGGCCTTGCTCATGGCCTGCCACCCTGCTCACGAGTGGCCTCTCCAGGTCCAACCTATAGTCAGATCGGATAAGGTGATGCTGGACTGTCAGATCAACTTCGTTGTTTCTTCACACTATCGTGTTTAATCTTTGCCACATTGTGGTCATGATTATGGCCAGAGGCAACCAACTAGATCAAGCCAGCCAGAACGGGCGGTTCAATATAGTGGAGATATCTGTCAGCAGTCCATGGCTTTCAAAGCGTGCTCGATCGATGATAAGATCGCGATCCCACTTTCGCCTCGGCGCCTATTTTCCCGTCTTCGATCGATTGAGGTGTGTGAGGCTCATTCGGCCGCCGAGGAATCCGGGAACCGGGGACCGGGGCAAAGACGGGACGGGAATCTTGATCTTGCTCGGAACCAACAACCCAATCTTGCCAACCTCAGTCTGGCCATGACCACCGCCAACAACTGGCGCGAAATCTCATGTTGAGGATATATGTGCTGAATGATTTTCTTTGCTCTCCCCTCCAGAAGAAAAGGCGCGCGTGAGTGAAAGTGTAGTAAATGAAAAACTGAAAGAATCGTGGAGTGCCCGACCTCCCCAACACAACACCATCATCAACGGCGCCTACAGCGTCTAGAAATATACAAAGATTCAATCGAGGTTGGATCTTTGGAAGTTTTACCGGGTTAAATACCAAACTGATTACGATGAGAACCCACTCCGGGTACCTAGGCGGTACTTTCATCGACTCAGAGTCCTCAGGGTCCAGTGACCTATGACGTGCAACGGTTGTTTCGTTGTTTTGTTATTTCGTTCATTGTTCGTAACCAACATGTAGTTAGTTGAGCTGGACCGTCGGGCGGCCAACACTGGCGCTACAGTACACCGTATGTGGCACGAGGGCTGGAAGTGGATGAAGAATGTCTTTGTTTGAATTATAGCCGCGGGACGACACTCCATGCTCGGTTCGTATGAGGCTCTGCACCGCCAACAGCGGCAACCGGAGCCTCAACAGGTCGTAGTCGAACTTGTGAACGTCCGAGGTCGGGATGCATACCCAGCTGGCATTGTTGGGTTATGAAAACATCACAGGTAAACAAACATGAGGAGTAGGTAGCAGATCGAAAGTTGGGAAAATTGAAATGATTTTGAAACTCCTACTAGTAAATGATATAATAGGCATGGTATCTCTAACCCATGATCCCAATACTGCACTTGCACTGAACGATGATGGTGATGTGCATACAACAGCAACAGCAATGGCACTAACAACAATGCCGGCCACGATCCCACTGCGTCTACCCCTGAACCTTCCAGGAAGTAGCCATTTACCTCGTGTTCTTCTTCTTCTTGAGTCTCGCCGCCTTCTCCCTCGCGTACTCGTTCGCGGCCTGGCCTTCCGATCCCTGGATCTCCGCCACCAAGCGCTTGTACTTCTTCTCGTACGCCTCGTCCTTGGCCTTCTTGACCTTGAGGTTCTCGCGCTGCATGAAGGCCGCGTCCTTGCGGAGCTCCCTGAGCGCGCCCTTGCGCTCCTTCTTGTGCTCGGCCCGCAGCTTGGCCAGCTCGGCGCGCTCGCGGTCGGGGTCGTAGTGCTTGTTGGGGTCGAACGAGTCCTCGAACTTGGGCACGTACGTCTTGATGGCGAGCGGCTTGTGGTGGTGCAGCTCGAGCGGCCTGCGGGAGACCTGGGCGAGCTGGAGGAGGCGGGAGATGCTCGTTGTTGTGTCCTTGAGCTGCTTGACGAGGGCCGCGGGGAGCTGGGCGGCGCTGGACTTGGTGGTCAGGTGTTGGAGAACGCGCTGGGCGGGCTGGAAGGTCTCGTAGAACGCGGGGAGCTTGCACCACGTCTCGGAAGCGGTCCTGAGAACGGAGGTGATGGTGCTGATAATGGCAACCTTCAGAGCGGACTCCTCGCTGGCGGAGCGAGCGCTCTTGGGCTGCTGGCAGTCACCGCAGTTGAGCTTCCTGACGGTCACCTTGCTGGCACCCTTGACACGGATACCGGCAGCGGGCTCGTGTACGGGGAACAGACCAAGCCTCTCCTTGGGCTTCTCAGAAGCGAGCGAGCAGAGGGTGTTGAGGCAGAAGTTGATAAACTCTGGTACGTAACGCTTGGAGAAGGACTGGTACTGAAGGGCGAGGATCGAAAGGTAAGCGCCGATCGAGTAGTCGGCGAGTGTCTGGGGAATCTTTTGTCCCAAGTAGCGGGTGATGGAAAGCATCGCAGGGGTGACCACCTGATGGAAGTGATCAGAAGTAGGGTATGTTGTGCCAATAGCTGTGAGAAGCATAAGGTCGCCGACAGTAAGAGCCAGTGGCCGCTCCTCCTTGATCTCCTCGAGCCGTGACCTGTAAGCCTTGGATACCTCGATCGGGAAGGTCTTTGCGAGCGAGTGGACGTGTCGGATCAAGTTCTCAATGGTAGGGAACCACGTGGGCTCGAACTTGTCGCCAAGATAAGCAATATGCTCAATGAGGGCCTGAGCAAAGTTTCCAAGACGCTCCTTGTTCTTCGCGTCCAGCTTGGGATGGTAGAGAGCTCTGATCCTTTGGACGGCCACTGGAAGTTTGGTCACGGGAAGGCTTCTCAAGATTTCCAGTAGCTGCTCGTGACTCTCGGGACATGTGAAGGTATAGGGTATGCCGTCCTCGTCGCCGCCTTTTGACTGGGCCTGAAGTTTTGTGGCCACCTCTTTCGACTCGCCGTCCTCACCACCATTCACAAGCTCGTCCTCATCAGGATCATAGGCATCCTCGTCGTCGCTCCCGTCGATGTCCGACATGTCGTCCTCGTCCATATCCAACTCAGAGCCGCTTGCGATAAGATCGTCTTCGAGTAAGAAATCGTCTTCGTCGTCCAAACCCATCTCAGTGGCGGTCATTCGTAGCTTGATACCCTTGCCGAGGCCGAACTCGTCCTCATCAGCCTCGTCTTGTGCGTCTTGGTCGTCTCCCTTCTTCTTGCCCTTCTTCTGCTCCTCCTCCTCCTCGTCATCCGAGACGATCTCGCCCCGCATGCGCCTGAGTCGCTTCTCCTCCATCTCCTTGAGACGCTTGACTCCTTCCTCCGCCTTCTCCTCGTCGGTCTTTGTCCTGTCGGTAACTTCGGCCCTGGCTTCACGCGCTGCCTGTTTGAGACGCATGTTGTATTCCTTCTCGAGTTGGTCCATGTCGATTCCTGCCATGACGGCGGGGCCCTTGGGGTCCTTCGTTTCCTTCGGCTTCATCTGGAAGAGTAGGGACTGCAGTTCTGGTAGTTCCTTGTCGAGCTCAACTCTTAGATCGTCGTCCTCCTCCTTGGCGGCTTGTCGTTCCTGTAGAAAGAAGAATTAGCAAGTGAATGAAAGTAGACGGCTCAGCAGTGGTCCTTACGTATTTGAAGGCCTTTGACTTGGCGATAACCTCCTCCATGACCTCCTTCTTGGTCTTCTTCCTCTCTGGTTCTCCATCCTCTCCTTCACCTTCCGCGGCCTCCTCCTCAGCACGCAGGCGCTTGAGGAACTTCTTTCTGGCGGAACGCTCATCGTCGGATTCCATATCGGAAACGTCCTCGTCGAAATCGTCACGGCCAGCCTCGATGTCGTCGTCGTCAAAGAGAGTCTTGCCGGCGTGTGTAAGGGTGATCTGTTCTTGCTCGTCGTCGGAACCCTCCAAGTCGAAGACGGTGTTCTTCTTGTGGCTCTTCATCTGCTCGCGCGCGAAACGCTCCATCATCTTGTCCTCTAGCGTCATGTTGGGGTCGTCCTCGCCGAAACGTCTATCGACAATACCGCCGACCTTGTTGCGCCGTTGCATCTCGACCAAAAGAGTTTCCCGTCGCTGTTCATGACATGGTTAGCATCAAACAGACACAAGCCAGTAGTGCGATCGGAACGGGATCAACGGACCCTCTGCTCAGCGGTGGCCTTTGCGAGACCAGGGCGGCCCTGGATGCCCTTGGCCAGTTTGTCATTTTGGGGCTTGTTGGTGGTGACCTCGAACTTGGGTCCTCTGGCGTTGGTCTTGAACTGGAAGGGGTTGAACTGCTCTCTGATGCTGGCGAGAGCTTCGTGGCGCTGGAGTCGCTTGTCGGTGGAAGCCTTCGCATCCTGTGCGTTTTGGCGCTTTTGCTTCTTGGATCTCTGGGGACCAATGATGCCTTGGTCCTTGAGGGAGGCCTTCAGCCTCTTAAGCTGAGACCCGGCCATGTTTGCTGAGATCTCTCGATTGTCGACTTGACAGAGGAGTGTTGAGAGAGAGACGGGAGAGATGGCGTCGCGAAAGTGGGTTCGATCGCGAGGTCGGCAATCAATTGTCTTTGGCGGTTCTCAGAAATTTTGGAGGTGAAGGGTGCTTATCTTATCAGCACGCCCCACCTGTAAATCTTGGCGGTCACCGTCGGCAGGGGCAGCAGAAGCACCTGCCCTGTGCTGCACTGTAGCTGCTGAAAGTTGAAGCTTTACAGCGCGTGTCACTCCACTGAACAGAACCTAAGCTCTCCATCGTCATCCTCCTGCCCAGGATTTAGAGTCCTCTTAAACTTCAAAGTCGCGATGTGATCTAGAAACAACACAAGTCTATGCAGAAGCATCTTTCTTCACCATACCGTTACGTACTATGGGCTGGCAATCCTCTGTTCTCCGAGATGAGAGGGTCGTCTTCACCGGCGTCGGCTTCGTCACGGCGAGCTTGATCATTTTCGCCATGAACACTTGGCTAACAAGATGGCGAGACGAGACCATTGTCACTCCAAATCCGCCAAAGACGCAGTACATCACCCAGCAGACCGAAGACTCGCTCGAACTTAAGACTTTGGACACCTTGCTGGGCCACTACAACTACGCCATCAAGGAGACGGCTGCCAAGATCATCTGTGATAGGGCTGCAAATGACCCCGGCCTCCTGGAGACGTTGCTCTGGGGCATCACCCGTCCGGATTATGACGAGCGTGTCAAGAACTTGAGGGCTCTAGCTATCATCTGTGTTCCTCGTGAGTGTCCCGAGAATACTTGAAAATCACCCAGTCACTAACATGGCCACAAGGAGTCCTTCCTATGCTTCACACCTGGAAAGCATACTCCGCCATAGTCCGGTGCCTCGAGCTCTCCCTCGACCCGGAGCAGGAGGTACTCGAGAATGAGGGATGGGACGATTATCCATTGAGGGATATCACCGAGAAAATGTGCTTCATCTTTCTTGAGCAAATGGTCGATCATTACGGGCCAGAGATGCTGATCCGCTCCAAGTTCGTTGAGCGTTGGCTGTCCAAGCAGAACTGGGGCAGGACTGAGGAGGACAGACAACGCAACTTCCACAACTATATGTTGTACAAGGACAACAAGATGAGGAGGCTTGCGGATGCGGTGCGCAAAACTGAGTCGGGAAGGTCGGTGCTGGTCAAGTGTGGTCTCATGTCCCAAGAGGGGGCTGACGACTTCGCGGCTGAGCAGGCGGATAACTTGAACCTCATGGACACAAGCGGCGAGCGGTATAACCTCCTGCTCTCTATTAACATGGGTAGGACCCCGCGGGCGCAGGAGACGAGTGCCGAGGAGCAGCGGATTAGACATCGGAATCGTGAGGCTATTGTGATGAATGATGGGACTAGACCGATCGGAAGGGACGATATCATTCACCGAGACACGGAGTGGCGGGTTTTGGGAGAGCAAGGCCAGTCTTAGAGGAGCGGCTCAATAACCACAGATGTTGTATCCTCGCAGTATAATTAGGCTTTGCGAGGAAACGGGGACGCATAAGGGAAAAGGAAATAGAGATAGGAATGTTTAAAGCATTGGATTATCACCATTGATGCAGAATAACAAAAGCTTCGTTGGCGGATAAGATGGTGTGCGTTTGTTCTGTAAAAAAACGTCAAATTCATGGTTTGTTGGATCGTTAACAAATCTGGAGCAACTCCACCAAAATCCTTAACAAGGAAGGGAACGATACCTCAACAAATCACTGCAATGCTCACATTACCTTTGTGATTCAACTCGACCAAACCACAACCTGACCCATTGACTTTTCGTTCTTTTGAAAGACCAGCGCACCAGAGCACATTAGATTACGGCCCGCCAACCGACACGCAGCATCACCTTAACTAAAACCGCGGCGCCGCCGTTCGTCATTTCCACACTCCCGGCCCCACTCCGCTCCGAACACCACCTCAACCTCCGCCCTCCGCTCCGTGCCCGGATTTCATCAACTTCATCCGCCATCATGCCCCCGTCAAAGCCAATCGACATTCCCTCCTTCGCCTACACCCAACTCACCCTCCTCTCCTCCGAGCTCGCCGCCGAAATCGCCGAGACCTCCGAGCTCATCGGCCTGCACACGCCCACCGCCCTGCAGCGCGCCGG
>RANY01000436.1:0-28500 GCA_009805235.1 Neurospora pannonica FGSC 7221 | reverse complement strand
GGAGGAGGGCCCATGTAGTGAGGCGGAGGGGGGGCGGGGCGGTAGGGGGTGCCGACGCCGGAGTTGTTCTGGGAGCGGCCCCAGGAGAGACGGACGCGAGAGTTGCCGATCGGGTAGCCCTGCATCTGGTTGATGGCCATCTCGGCAGCGTGGCGGTGGACAAACTGAACAAAACCGCATCCCTTGCCGGGAGGGATCTTGACGTAGGTGATTTCGCCGAAACCTTGGAAGAAGGAGCGGAGCTCGTCCTCAGTGACGTAGCCGGAGAGGCCGCCGACGAAAACAGTCGTGTTGTTGGGGTCGGTGAACTGGTTCATGGGCTGCATCGGGTTGAAACCGGAATAGTACGGCTGGGGGGGAACTCCCCACTGAAGGTTGGCCGCGTGGGCGGGGACAGGAGCCATCATGGCGTTGGCAGCATGAGGAGCATGAGCGCCGTACTGGTGAGTTCTGCTAAGAAGTGTTAGGACCAGATTCAGAAGTCTAAGCGGGCAAAGAACTAACCTAGTCTTCGGAGTCGCGGTGCTAATTCTCATCGGACGATTGCCACAATAAACGCCTTGCATCTCGACGAGCGCCCTCTGCTGATCTCCTTCGTCTGAAAAGCGAACAAATCCGTAGCCGCGGGATTGGCCGGTCATGGCATCGGTCATGATCTTAGCTGACTTGCAGGACGGGAAGCGAGACTGGAAAAGCGAGACGAGGACAAACTCGTTGACCTCGGGACCCAGATCGCCGACGAAGATGCTATACTCGGGGCCACGGTCATCGCTATATTGCTATTAGTGACATGTTAAAGGATGGGAAGCAAATATGTACGCACCGACGGTCAATCAGACCACCGCCGGAAGCCCAGTTCAGCTTGAAGGCACGGTTGCTGTTGGGAACCGGAGTGCCGTTCAGGTTAAGGGCCTTCTGAGCGGCCTCCGGGGTGGCAAACTCAATGAAGCAGTAACCGGCGTTACTGTAGGTCAGATAATGTCAGTATACAGCAGCGATATGACGCAAGGTGATGATCAAGTGAAGATAGCGGAGATGCTCACCCAGAGTTGCGATCGCGAATGACCTTAACCTGGACGGTCTCGCCGAGGACAGTGGTGAAAACGTTCTTAATAAAGTTCTCGTCCATCCAGCCTTCCATTTCGCCCATCCTGGAACCAAAGTCAGATCTCATTCAAAAAAGACCGCAGTGAACACAAGGTAAAAGGTGAGTCTGACGCTTGTTACTTACCACAGGGTCTTGCTGGCCTCGTTGGTGCCGGGCTGAACAAGGGAGGCGGGGGCCTGGAAGTTGGCCTCAGAGTTGCCGTTCATGGCAGGAGCGGCGTTGTTGGTGCCGGGGGCTCCGGGAGCAGTGTAATCGGCCATGGTCCTTTGCGCTGTCAGTCTAGTTCAGGAAGCGACACGAGAGCATGAGATCTCGGCGACAGGTGACATTTGTGGTGAGGCTGATGCGACAGAAGATCGAAAAAGGAATGGTGAGGTATAAGACGAAGCGGGAAGATGAAAGGCGCGTGTGACTGCTGGCAGAAGGGTCCAAAGTAGAAAGATAAGAGAGCGGATTGTTGCCACGGGAACAATGAAGGAAGCTGGGGGAAAGTGGCTATGGGCAAGGTAGGAAGGCAGATATAAGCGCAAAGCTTAAGAGTGAGATGGCAAGAAGTGTAGACGCCTGGGCAATGACTGGACTCTGTCCTTGTCCGAACGCTGGGCTGTTGTCCTGGAGATGAACAAACGTACCCGAAAAGAACGCGGGGCGGGGGAGATCCAAGGACGAAAACCGCGAGGGTGTTCTTCTTGAGTGTCAAGAAGTGGTGGAAGGGTGCAAAGTGAGGCCTTACCACGTCGACAGCAAGTTGGTTGCGCAAGGCAAGGGTTGCTGAGGTAGAAGAGTGAAAGGTAAGGCAGAGGTCAGGGCAGGTGGAAGGCGGTAGTAGTAGGTAGGGTAGGGTACGTAGAACTCAAAGGCAGGAACTGCAAGTGAAGGACAAGGATGGAAGTTTGCCAGAGTGGAGAAGTTTTCGAGTAAATGCTCTGCGGTCCCGATATTTTGCCAAAGATGTGGGCACTGCTCAGTCACTCGGCCGGAGTCCAGACAAAACCCTCTTGCCAGACTGCGCAAGCGCGCCCGCAGCACGCGCAAGCAGTTGGGAAGATGACAGGAAAACTGGGATAGCAAGGGCTGGAGATAAACAACAAGATCAACACTTACAACAAGTTGCGTAACTCGGCGAGCGTGTTGCTGCGAGGTTTAGGTGTAAGCGGTATGTGCCGCAAGTGCGTGACGCGTCTCTGAATGCGCCTCATGTTGTTAGCTTTGACGAGTGTTGTGACGAGTGTTGTGAGAAGGAGACGATCAGGGCCAGAAGCTCTCGAGGAGACAATTTATACCCCGACACCTACAATGAGCTGCCTGATCTTTCTAAGGCAGAGACACACAATAGGACCGTCTGTGACGCAATAGGATTCTGCCCATATGCAAAAGCCCAGAATGCGAAACACCTAATGTGCTCAAGTGCTCACCACATGGGATGAAAGGGAAGTACAAACACAGGAGGGAAGGAGGCAGACACTCACCGGTGTCGGGCGGAAGTGGACTCAACAAGCAATATGTTGAGCTGCAGTCGGATCGAGCGCTACTTAGAGTACCGTTACGCCTAACAAGAACGTACTATGACGAACGAGTTGGCCGTGATGAGACGACAAACTGCGAAGATGAGAAGATGGTGGTTACCTGTATCCGGAAAGATTTCCGGACGAAAGAGAAAGAACAGCGGAGACCTGCGAAAGTCGGAGCATTAGTAAACACACGAGATAGCATGAATAGGCCGGTCCGTGCAAGATGAAGGCGGCATCCGTTGGCAACTCTGTCATCCCAACTTCAATGTTTGCTCGGATTATGCAAAGCAAGTCCTTTGCACACGCTCTCAGCACTTGCGTAGGTCTGACCAGGCCGGCCACTGGCGGATCAATCCTTGAACCAGCTTAGAGCCACTGCTGAGCCAAGCTCGTCGTGGGCCACGGAAGACGAAAGAACCTGGTATCGGAGGGTGCGGCATAGCGGCGTCAAGATCGACCACTTGCCCATCTGCTTGCCGTGGGCCTTGTAGATGTAGATAGCGCCGAGTCCCATTCTTGATCCATCTGTTTGAAAGCCCGCCCGTGTACCGTCTCACACGCCGAGTGGCAGGCGTCCCGTTGCGGCCCAAGCTTGGAACGTGTAGGCCGCGAAGAGATCGTTGGAGACTTGGGAGGTGGAAAGTCTCGCCGATTGGAGTGTAGATGTTGGTAGCCGGGATATGAATCTTCGCTGCCCACAGATAAGGCCATCGAGAGGATCGCTGTAGCAAAGGATCTGAGAGAGGGCGTGGGCACCACGAATTCCTCCAATGGACTATCCAGAGACCCATTCGTCCTGAGAACACACACATAGATCTCTTGGCCTGTGAGGTCCTCAATGTGCCCCACCGATCTCCATGTATCATGTTCTTGTTTCCCTCCCTCTTCGATTATCAAGGGCCTCCTGTTTCATTCACTGTTTTCCATCTCTCGCTTTGGGACGTAGTATTCTATCGAAGCAGCGTCGCAGCGTGCCGTGCGGGTAGCGTAACGAGGTCTGGGAGATCGGAGCTCGGGATGACGTCGGAGGACGGAGAGGGAAGTGCAGCTCGGGAACGCTCGGATCTCTGAAGGAGTGCTGGTGTCTTCGAATCGCGTGTCATCGAAATCGTTTGTTGGATGGGCCAAATCCGGTAGGTGCCCTATAGCTCTTTGCCAGAGAGCTTGGGAACAGTCACATAATAGCCGAACTTCGCCGGGCACCACGCCGACGAACAGGATATCGCTTGCCACGGCACACGGAGCTTGCGAGCACGGGAAGAAGGGGAAACGAGACCGGCTTGGAAGCAGGACATAGTCAAGTGGTTGAACTTACTCTTTAACAGCACTGGAAGCTGAGCAGTGTCCTTGCGTGTTTTTCCAACTGGAAGGGAAGGACAGGACCAATTGCTATGGGAGCCGCCAGTTCAGCATGGCGTCGACGGGCACCAGCAGGAGGAGGATGGAATACGGACCTTGTCACGACGCTAACGACGACTTTGGGGGTTGCTGGCGGTACAGGAAAACAACCGCAAGGCACGAGAGAAATAATCGAAAGCCGAAAGCCAACAGGACGTTTGGTGCGAGTAAGGCAGGAATGAAACCCTCTGGAGATGTGCACCACACACGGCAAAGCAAACGCAGACGACTCCAATGAAAAGAGAAGTGAAGAGCGGAAAGCAGATGGGGGAAGAAAGGTGGAGGGAGTCCTTGCTACATAAGTGGTGGTAGAAGTAGGAAAGGTGAAGAAAGAGGACGAGGAATAAAATGTGGTGGAGTTTTAAGTTTTCGGGCAGAGCAAAGCTAAAAAACGTAAAAACTGGGAAAGACCGCGCCGCTTCTCGCTTTCTGTCGTGTATATTACGGTGCGCCGATGTATCGCCCGACGCGGGGACCGACCAGAGCAGATTTTCACCCGCAGCGGGTGTCAGAGTGTACTGTGCCCGCCAAACTTTTGCCCGCTGATGTACGGTTTGTTACTACCTGCAGCGAGGTCTTCTTTACGCCGCTAACGAGGATCCTGGCACAAGCCGCGATGGTGGGCATGGTGGGGAAGGGAGGGGGAGGCCGACGCCATGACCGCGTTCTAGCGCATTGATGATACTATGTGCGGATGTACCCGAGACCAAGGTGTACTCTTTCGCACGGCCGGTTTTGCCATGTCCCTTAGGTACCATGATCCGCTGAAGTGACTTGGATGAACTTGCACCTTGTTAGTGCAGATCACCAATTGCGTAGGGAAAGAGCTAACGTGGGCCGGGATGAAAAGACATTTCTCAGAGCAGGTAGGTACGACGCAAAGCGCTCTTCCCACGGCCTCAACATCCAGTGTGGCTTCCTGCAATTCCCCTTCAACCCGGGCAGAAACTCGAAATCTTCGGACACCCGCCCATCGGAGTCCGAAAATGGGAGAAGCATAATGGGTCCCGGCGGCTGTGAGAGCCGGTGCGAGCCCTCTCCCGTCCGACACTCATAATGCATAGCAGTCCTCAAGGATACCTTATCTGGTCTCAATCCCATAGACACAGGCTGGAAGACGTCCGTTTTCTGAACGACGGATGGGAACGGTCTGTAGCAGGATGTCTGTCCCTTGGGCGTAAACATGGCCAGATATGACGGAATCGCTCTCAACATGTCCGCACTAGCACACGCATATAATCGAGGCCCGATATGCACTCCCCTCAAAACTATGAAAATGCTGCTGCCAGCTGTGAAGGCAATGAATCACACATGGTGAGGTGCTTGCTTCGGGCTTCCGGACTTCTGGCCACCGGTACCTCCGATCGAGCTCCCCATGTCTCCAACATCTCCCGGTACCTTCCTCTAGTCAGTGCGCTTCATGTCTCATGTATGTGGGAGGGAGAGCCGGGAGTCAGGACTAGCGGGTTTCTGTGGCAAATTGCAGCTTCATTCCGTGATAGGAAGCAGATGAGATGATTCGTGATCATTGGGGGCCTGTGATGGGGAGCAAGTGGTCGTCAGACTGGACTAGGTAAGCCCGCGCGCCTATCAATCAAGTACCTTTGGTGCCGGTGGTGAAGAATGGAATAGACCCTTTAGCTGGCACAGGGCACTTCAAACACAGTAGTAGAAGTGTGGTCGGCTTTAGACTCCTTTGGAAAAGCTCCAGAAGGCTGCTTCCGGTAGGACGGTGGCAGCGTGGTTACCAGGAGGGAGAGAAACGATACCACAAATCCTGTGGAGATGCCGGTAGGGATCTGAATGGACCCCCAACCAGTGCGAGTCGCAAAAAAAACGTGTTGCTCTGAAGCAGGTGGACGAATCAAGAGATGGAGATTTCACGTTGACAGGGCAAAAGGGGTGTGGAAAAGATGCTTCTCCAAAAGGTTCCAGAACCCGAATGTCGTGCATCTCCAGCAACCACGCGGCGCCGCCTGTCACTAGCGATCCGTTGTATGTATGTACACCGATCTAGCCAGGTACTTTTTGCTGACTGGTGGATTTTGTCCCCCATGTGCCGAACGATCAATGACAATCCCCATTCTTTAACCCTGAGATGCCTCCTGCCTGTTACATTGATGACTGGACACACAAGGCTAAACGTTGCTCAACCGTTCAATCCCACATCTGTTGGATAGGAATCTCCTCGTCCGGCATCCCCGTTCAGGATGAAATGGACAGTTTTCCTCGGCAAGATGGGAAAGAAATGGTTGTCCGCGAGAGTCGTCATGAATCGTCCCGGCATACACTGTTTGGTGTGCGATACAACCTTCCCCGGATCTACAGTTACCTCAATCGGCAACTACAGCCAATAATGGCGGAGCTCAACCGCCACGTCCGAGAAGCATATCTTGGACGTGGATTCAGTGACCACAATGTTGGTAGTGTATGCCTCAACTTTTCTTATCTGCGTGACCATACTACGTTCTTTGATACCTCTATCTCGACTGTTCGCAGCGAACAGTCCAAGCCTCCAACAACCGCGGCAGAGATATTTGTAGCCAAAATCCGAATGCCGAAACGCATCACACCACTCACGGGCATAATGACTGTGACCCGATGTTGTTGAGGCAAATCTGCTTGAATCATGCCCCTGGTGTTTGGGCCCCGGAGGAGTGAAGTAGTTGTTGAGATGCAGAGTACAGACATTATATAGACGCAGCGGTCGGTATCTCTAACAACCTTGTACGATTTCAGCGCGTGTATGTGTGGCCCGTGATGTCCGTAATGGCGTAGATGAAAACCGGAAGATGAAATGCCTAGTACTGCCTGTCGGCATGAGCTATGAAGAGGGTTGGCCCGTTTAGTCCTGTGTTAGTTGTCACTCTGAAACTTCCAGGGAAGATTGCCAGCTTAATACATGAGGATGAAGGACGAAAACCGTAACATATCGGGGCGATATGAAGAACTGTCGTCAACATGGCACTCCGGTTCTCTAGCATTGCTCACCGAGATCACAAGCCAGACAAGTGTCTTTTTGGGAAGGTCGGCGGGCAGTAGGCATGTCGAGGTGCGCTTGCCATCCTGTGATGTACGCTCATGTAGAACAAGCTGCAACAAGTTCACACTCCCAAAGTTTTTGATCATGGGGAGGATCCAAAACCAAGGTGTGCGCACCTCAACGCACAACGCTACTAGGTAATGTAATTTCCAGCGTCAGCTTGATAAGGTTGAAGCGGTGCAGCAAGAGATTTCGTGGCTGGTAACGGGCATATCCTACCTACTCATCAGGCTGCATACCTCCAAGGRCTAAGAACAGCTTGCCATATGAGACGCGCAACTCAAGCCGGTGAACACGTGCCTAACTCCGAACGATAGCATGGATGCTCACCAGAAGAAACAGGCATACTTACCTAGCAAGTTAGCATCACTGGGCTCCCCTTCCTTCTCAACGCCAGCGCAGGACAAGCATTCAACCTAGAAAGACGTGGGTTCGGGGAGATGGTTGACCAAGATCCAACCAGGGGGTTTGCAAGGCAAAGAAGTTGCAAGTCCACGGTCAGAAAAAAAAGCGGAGGGCATCTTCCTTGAGCGGCTTGCTCGACACTGTCTTTTCTCAGGCTACAAGCAGGCAGGAGCATCTCGACAGGAAGACTGGGAGCGTGAAGTCATTCTATGTTTTGCGACATGAAGCCGGACAGGTGCGAGCGAAGTATGGAATGGGTTTAAACATGGAAGTCTTTAATGAATATCTCGAGATGGCCTCTACTGTCATGGAAGGTAGTCGTGATCTTCAGTCCAATATCGGCGATGGAGGACGGAAATGTTTGTTGACACTTTCCTCCATTGAGACGGCAGGCCCGGGTTGGGCAGCTGCTGTCGGCCCGCGCCCCACTTCCTAAGCCGCCAAGCCTGATTAGTCATCCACGGCGGGGTTGCGATACGTACCTCAAGGTACCTACCAGCTCGCGTGGGCATCTGTTGTGCCTGCCAGCGACCAGCTCGTCCGGTCAGGAGTGCCCCTGGCCTGGTTGTCAGTTGTCATTCACCACGATGATGAAGTGAGCCAACCGACAACTATCGAAGCAGAGAGATACTACCCGGACCATACCACACGAAGATCGCCAGGCACAGCTGGCTGACGAGGAATTCGAACAATAGAGTAATTCACCTCACCGTTTAATTTGACTGTTATTCTCCAGATACCTTTTCGCACACGCGCATTGCCCTCTTCAACTGCATCACGGTTTCTTTGGGATTGCGACTGGCGCATCCTTGGGTGAATGAAGCCTTCATCCGACTCCCATCATCACCAGAACATCAACCAGCAACGATATTATTTTAATTACAGCAAAATAGTGCAGTATGGCGACCTCATCAACCGAACAGAGAGAGCTTGACCTTGTAGAAAAGGTGGACTTTCGCATTCTCGCCGTGGCCAACAATGAAGAGAAGCTACAGCAGCTCCTCAAAACATTCCTACCGCCCTTACTCCTGAAAGCCGGCAGCGACTATGCTTCAGTCCGCAACAAGGTCCGTCATCATAGGCCGCGTTCGTCTTGAGAAATCCAACCCGCGTGAAAGCTCACATTGCCATGTCCACAGGTCGTTCAAGTATGCCAAAGGCTTACCACTTTCATCAAACAACCCAGCATTGTACTGCCCGTTGCCGCTTTGCTTGACCAATACAAGGCCACGGAGTCACAACTTATCAAGCACTTCGATCTCGTCTTCATACAGCACAGTATCGTCAGACTAGGCCTGGTAGAACTTCGAGACCTCATCCCCAAGATCCTTCCTGGTATCAGTTCGGATGTGAGCGCTTCACGAGCCGGCTTGTTCAACGTCTTCCTCCGTTGTCTTTGTGACTTCAAGCTGCCACCCAGGGGAAGCAAGGAGGACGAAACCCTCCGGGAACAAATAGGCCTCCAGGATCCCAAAGATGCCAAGTTTGTCGCCGACTGGTTGGGAAAGCTACTATTGTTGCGTATAAATGCACAAGGCTCTACTATTTCCCCTGGGCTGGCCCAGTCGGATGTCCCTTTTCTTACACTGAACAAGCCCGAGACTTGGAATCCTGCCGAGTCCGGTCTCAGCTTGCCCGAGAGTCGAATCCAAGCCGTCAACTTCCTCGCCAGCGGTGCTTTCACGGACCAAGAACGTTTCCTCCCGGCCATCTATGCTGCCTCGAGCTCCGATTTCCGCCTCGCCGGTGTTGGCGATGATATGCTCAAGAGAAGCAAAGTGTCGCTAGAAGACCGAGAGATCGTCCGCGAGCTCTTTGAGGCTCACTCAAGACTACCGGCTCCGTACAGGATACGTATTCTTGGCCTGTTGAGCAAGTCGGAAATATCTACCACCTTCGCCGACGAGATCCTAGGAGCTTTCCGTCTAGATGTGGCCACTCAAAGAGAGAGTCCAGATGCTATGCAAGTCGATGGCCCTTCATCGTCTGCTTCATCGTCCGGGCTTGAACTCACCAAGGTGCATCGGGCCTTGTTTGAGTTCATCAACTGGGTCGCCCGCATAGGCGCCAACAAACCGGAATTCTCCAAGATCAGGTCCTTACTCGTCACACTGCTCCGGGAGTTCGTCGAGGCTCAGGGCTGGCCAAAGCCTGAACGCCAGTCTCTTGACGACAACACACTTCGCTCCAGGGCCTACGAGACTATTGGCGTCCTTGCAAAAGGCACGGCCATGTCTGACACAGAGCGTATGGTTTTGGCCCAATGGCTGTTCAAATCTCTCTGCGAAGATCCCACTGCGGACGTCGTTGTCAACATTGACGCCGCTCTCTCCAGTCTTGCTGCAAACTTCAAACCACCTCACAGCCCCGACGTGTCTGAACAGCTTCATGCTTTGATCTTGGAGTCAATGGTCAAGACCGAAGAAGGCAACATTGTTCGGAGTTCTCGACACGCTGCAGCAAAATGGGCCAACCAATGCTTGCCGTTTTCCGATATATACGCACGATGGGTCGACATCCTTGCAGTAGCTGGCCGGCGGGATGAGCGGAGTGACGTTGTTGAAGAGGGTCAAAAGGGATTAGACCCTTGGACGTACTACGCCAATGATGAAAAATCTAAAACGCTGCCGGCCTGGCACGATATGGTGATTACCTTCTTCACAAAAACCATATCATACGGTGGCAAACCCGACGCTGATATGGATATCGACGACGGATCATCCTTTGGCAACTTCCCAGGACAGTGTATTCGGGCCTTTCCTGTTGCTGTCGATTATTGCAAGCGGACTCTCTTCCTCACTGCATTAAAAGACTTCACCATTGAACCGGGCTGGGAGCGCCAGTTGAGTGCAACCGTACACTCTGATCTCAAGACCCGGCGTGCCATCCACGATCACCTGGCCTCCAGCGAGCATAGTCAAGCCATCTTCTGCCTCCTCCGTTCGGCCTTTGACGGCATGCTCTTAGAGGACGCCGAAATTGCAGAGGGCTGTGCACGTTCTTTCGTAGAACTTGCTTCTTTCACTCCGTGCAGGATCCTCGCGCCATTGGTTCCTCGTGCCGTGGAATTGCTGCCGCTCATCACTTCCAACAAGCGGGAGATCCGCCCCCTTGCGTGCTCGGCGTTTGGCATCCTGGCCGCTCATCCGGCTAACAGCCCGGAATCTATCAACAAGTTCAAGGCTACGTTGGCTGACATAGCCAAGAACCTCAAGACAGCCGTTGGATCGGAGCTCAATGCGGTCGAAGGAGCGTTCGATGCACTTGCGCATCTCATCTCCAGATCAGTGTACTACTCTACAGACAAAGACAGCAACGTCAGCAGTGACGTTGGCGACGTGTTTCCCACCCTTGATTCGGTATCCTCCAGCACGCTCTCAACACAGGAGGCTTTGATAGAGGCCTATAGTCAGCTCTGGACGGCGGGCATCCGCGTACTTCCTGATGTGGACAAGGATACGATTTCCAAAGCCTTCATTGACCCCTTAGTACTCCTTGCTAAGAAGGGTAATGAGAAGGCTATCACTGCTCTTGGGCGACTCGCAATGTCTTTACCCTCTGCGGAAGTATCATCTGGTGAGGAGAGCAGTGATCTCATTGCCTTTATCCTTGAGAAGCTATTTGCTCTCTATGAGCTGAGACAGGCAGAAGTGCACTTCGCTGTTGGCGAAGCCATCACAGCTGCCATTGCATGCTGGGACTCTGAGGTGGTCCAACTTACGCTGAACGTTGAAGCCAGCGGAGATTCGTACCGCATACCCAAGCGGTCTAGCCGGGTTACCGCGGTGTTGGAAAAGCTTCTCACCGACTGCAAGAACACCAAGCCATCTCTGCTCAAGGCCTCCGGTATCTGGCTCTTCTGCATCATTCAGTACTGTGCTCATCTTGAAGAGGTTCAGTCCAGGCTACGCGAATGCCAGGTAGCATTCATGCGCTTGCTCAGTGCTCGCGATGAACTGGTCCAGGAGACTGCATCCAGAGGTCTCTCCCTCGTATACGAGAAGGGAGATTCGGCACTCAAGGGTGATCTTGTACGCGATCTCGTGTCATCATTCACGGGATCCGGTCCGCAGCTCAAGGTGGATGAAGAGACAGAGCTCTTCGAGGCCGGTGCGCTCCCGACTGGCGACGGCAAGTCGGTTACCTCGTACAAAGATATCGTCAGCCTGGCGAATGAGGTGGGCGACCAAAGTCTTGTCTACAAGTTCATGTCCTTGGCGACGAACGCTGCCACATGGTCCACCCGCTCTGCCTTTGGTCGTTTCGGACTGAGCAACATTCTCTCCGAGTCAGAGGTCGACCCAAAACTGTACCCGAAGCTGTACCGGTACCGGTTTGACCCCAACCCGAACGTGCAAAAGTCCATGAACGATATTTGGAAGGCTCTGGTCAAGGATTCCAATGCCGTGATCGAGACGCATTTTGATGCCATCATGAAGGACCTGCTCAAGTGCATCCTGGGCAAGGAATGGAGAGTCCGCGAGGCGAGCTGTGCTGCCATTTCTGACCTGGTCGCCGGACGACCCTTCCAAAAGTACGAGCAGTACTACAAGGACATTTGGATGGCGGCCCTGAAGGTCCTCGATGATGTGAAGGGCACTGTGAGAAATGCCGCCTTGCACCTTTGCATTGCTCTTTCGACAACACTGGTCCGCCAGTTGGAAGAGTCTGGCAACACTGCGTCTGCCAGAGCCATGATGAACGAGGCTTTGCCATTCTTACTTTCGGACAAAGGAATCGAGAGTGGAGTGAAGGAAGTCAAGTACTTTGCTACCCACACCGTCATCAAGATCTGCAAGAAGGGTGGGAAGGCACTCAACCCTTACATCGCCACCATAGTCTCAAATCTCCTCGGAAGCCTTAGTACGCTTGAGGCTGATATTGTCAACTACTACTACCAACGAGCTGGAGAAGATGACAGAGATAAGATCGATAAACTCCGGAGCTCAGCGGTCTCTCAGAGCCCGATCACTGAGGCAATCGAGAGCAGTCTCAGGACAGTCGACGCAGACGTCATGGTGGAACTCGCGCCGGCCCTCGAAGAGGCCATCAAGACAGCCATTGGAATGCCTACCAAGATCGGCTGCAGTCGCGTCCTATCTACTCTGGCAACTCGACATACCGTAGACTTCAAGCCGTACTCAGCCCGATTCCTGCAACTCATGGAGAAGCAGGTGCTGGATCGAAACGACGAGGTCAGCCAGGGTTACGCGCGTGCTGCAGCGTACATTATCCGCGGCTGTCCAGACGAGGCAAAGCTGCGTTTCTCGGACAGACTTTTGAAACTCTACCTTGACTCGGAGGACGAGGCTAGGCGACAGAAGGTTGCAGATGTCGTGTTGGCTCTTTCGAAGATCTCTCCCGACCATTTCAACGCACTTGAGGGCAAGCTTCTGCCTTTTGCGTACCTCGGAAAGCACGACACAGACGACTATGTCCGGAAGGAATTCGAGGAAGTCTGGGACAAGCACGCCGGAAGCAGTCTTAGCGTTGCTAGGTACGTGTCCGAGATCGTCGAGCTTGTTCAGCAATCACTGAACACAGCACAATGGGCACTCAAGCATGCGGGCGCTCTCGCGATCGCGTCTGCTGTCGCAGGCATTACCAAGGCTAGCGATGTCACCGGCCAAGTCAATGTCGAGAATCTCAAGACACTGTGGCCCGTCTACGACAAGGCATTGGCCCTCAAGACGTTCCCAGGCAAAGAAAAGCTCCTCGAGCCGTTCCCTGACTTCGTCAGCAAAAGCAAGGTGCTCTGGCAGAAAGACGCCTCCTTCGGTGAGCAACTGAAGAAGATCGCCGTTCGCGAGGCCAAGAGGAACAACAACGAGTACCGACCTCATGCGTTCCGCTGCCTGTGGAAGTTCGCAGCGGCAAGAGACGACTTGACGATGCTGCCGACCATCACGGAGATCGTCACGCCCTATTTGGACATGACCGAGGACGAAGACGCCATGGATGTTGACGACAAGGCAAATACCAATAATAAGGCGAGGGGTCTCGATCCCAAGAGCCAGACGGCGTGGGCGGCTATGGAAGCTATAGCCAAGGGGTACAATCGAGCAAAGATGCAAGAGGATGCCATGGGACAGCTGAAGGAGATTGCGCTTGCTCTCGAGGAGAACGCGAAGAAGCCGGATTTCAAGAAGCCTTACATCGGCCAGGCTCCGTTTGATGCCATCAGGAGGGTGTTCTGGTATGGATGTGTTTTGGAGTTGCTGGAGACAGCTATCAAGGGAGGAGAGGAGGGAGCTGGGTCTCCAGATCCCCAGGTCCTCGAATGGTATTTGGCGACCTTGGACCTTGACAAGGCTGATACGGGAACGGAATACCAGAGGCTGCTGAGGGCCAAGGCTACCATGGCAGCTGTAGTAGTAAGGAAGCTTCCCAAACATGCGAGTGGTAATGCCTTGTCGGAAATCAAGGAGGAGGTTGTGAAGGCGTCGACTGAGGAGCGTTCGTTGGAGGTACAGCAGAAGTGGAAGGCGTGTTTGGTTCTTCTTGATTAGGGACTTTTGTGGACAACGCCCTAGTGTCAAATTCTTAGAAGTGTTGGCTATGAAAGTATGATACGGGTGGAAAGACGAGGGAAGATGGGCTTGATGTTGTAGTTGTACCGGAATGGGCAGTCTAGAGATACTGGAAGGAACTGCCGGTGAATGGGAAACCCAGTAATGGGAACCCAGGGTCGGGAGTTCAACATTGTCTCCTTAATTAACATCTCCACATCTCGAACCTTGGTCACTCGCTATTTCTAAATCCCAAATTCTACACCCCAGATGCAGGTTGTTGTGGGTGAAGGTTGCTTGTTCAGAGTTTCACGTATAACCCTAACCCTCTGAAATCCCTGCCTAGACCCGTGCTGTCTCGTAGAGGTGCCAAGGCCAGGGCCCATGGGGGCAGGCACAGTGGGACACACAAGGGAGAAGCTTCCAATCCGCTTGACTGCCCGAGCGGACTCTCCAGTGCGACTGTGTGACAGCGTCCCTCTTGCGTCACCAGCTTGGGCGCCTTGAGAAATCGATGCAATGCCGACCCAACCTTTCATTCAACCTTTGACCTTTCGAATTTAAAGACGGAAAAGGTTTCATTCACCTTGCTTGCCGTTTGTCTTTACTGCCGCAGAATTTTCCCATCATCAATCAGCTACCAGAATCCAGTTCGCCACATCATTTTCTCTTCCAACACGCACTCCAAACCGAAAGCACCATCGAGGTCCCGCCGCCGATAAACGAGCCCGACCAGGATCCCCACCTCTCCGTGGCCTCGACATCCTCCCCGCCAGCTTCAAGTCACTGCGCGTGCGCTGTACAACATTGGTCGGTGCGGTCACAGCTTCGCGTTACGGCAGCGCATCCTCAAAATTACAGCAGATCGATTCATTCACCTTCCCGCATCCGACCTCGATTGCCTGCCCTCAACTCAGTCCTTTCTCAACCTCTTCCCGACCCGCATCAGCTCCAGCTGCCAGAGACCAACGTCTTGTCCCCTCTTCCTGACAACTCGCCACTCGACATTGGGCACCGGTCTCTCGCGCACCGCACTTCGTCTGGGAAGCTCCTGTTTACGGGACCCCTGCCTTCTCCCAAACTTCTTTGACCTTCCTTTCGAACGCCATCCCTTAACCGACAGTCTACACGATGGCTGATTCAGAAACTATCGCGAACTTCGCGAGCATTACCGGGGCGAACGACACAGCTGCTAGGCGCATGCTGGAGTTGTGCGGCGGTGATCTCGAGCAAGCCATCCAGCTCTGGTTTGCCGACGAAGAGCTCCAGCGTACCCTTTCCAACCCCGCAACGGAGACGGCTCCCGCTGCCACCTCTCCATCTGCTGGCGCCTCTCGCTCGTCAAGCCGACCCAACCGCCCCAATGTCGGCCGTGAGGACGCTGCCGGCGTTATTCACATCGACTCCGACGACGATGATATCCAAATGACCGAAGATGACGACCTAGGACAATTCGACGACTCGGACGATGAGGCGACGAGGGCGGCCAATATTGCCCAAAGGGCCCAGGAGGAGGAGGATGCCGCCATGGCAAAGAGACTACAAGAAGAGATGTACGGTGGTGGTGGATCTGGAGCCGGAGGTCCAAGCGGTGAGGACGATGTTCGTGCCCCCATGGCCCGAACAACAGAGACCCTCGTCGCGCCAGGAGGTTTTGGCGGAGACGACGATGAAATGATGTTTGAGCAGTTCCGGCTGGAACAGCAGAGGGTGAGGCAAGCTCGGGGTAGGTTTCTCACTAGTTCCGAATCACTGTTCCATGTTTTCTAACACCCTTCCAGCAGGGCGACCCCATAACCCGTTCGCACAGCCCACTCTTTGGGATCAGCCTCCCGATCCCGTCCCCGGATCCGCTGCCGGCGGTGTGGTCTCCCCCCCTACAGGAACTGCCTCAACGCGGGCTGGCCGTCTGGCAGAGCTTTTCCGCCCCCCGTACGAGTTGATGGCACATGTTACCTGGGACGAGGCGCGTGACGAGGGCAAGGAGGAGAAGAAGTGGATCATGGTTAATCTCCAGGATATGGCTGATTTCAACTGCCAGGCCCTCAACCGCGACATTTGGAAGGATGAGCCGATCAAGGAGCTCGTTAAGCACAACTTCATCTTTTTGCAGTACGACAAGGCCGACCGCTCGGCCGAGCAGTACATCTCCTTTTACTTCCCGAACCAGACACACGAAAACCCCCAGAACTATCCTCACGTTTCGATTATCGATCCCCGCACAGGCGAGCAGGTCAAGGTGTGGAGCGGCGTTCCGTTCCCCAAGCCGCTGGAGTTCCATGCCCAGTTGGCCGAGTTCCTGGACAGGTACAGCTTGGAGGCCCACGCTAAGAACCCTGTCCTCAAGACGAAGCAGCCCAAGCAGGTGGTGGATGTGGACAGGATGACGGAGGAGGAGATGCTCGAGATGGCACTCCGCAACAGTCTCGAGAACGGAGGCAATGGCAGCTCTTCGGCGCCCAAGGTCCACGACCCTGATGCGCTTACCAGGCCGACAGACTCGACCAAGAGTAAGGAGCGAGCCGACGAAGAGCCTGCCCAAGCGGCACCCGAGCCCGAGCCCGAGGCTCCTTCCACTGAGAGCTCTGCTTTCGCCCAGATCGCCTCGGACCGACCACATGTCGAACCCCCTGTGGACCCCGCCACTGTGACGAGGGTGCAGATCCGCAACCCCCCGCAGCGCATCGTTCGCCGGTTCAGACTTGACGAACCCGTTCGCCGTATCTACGAGTGGCTCAAGGCCGAGCCCCTGCCGGGCAAGGAGGGACTCGAGTTCGAGCTCAAGTCGATGCCTGGAGGCGTGAACCTGCTTGATGTTATTGATCAGACGATCAAGGAGGCTGGCCTGGCGAATGGCACAGTCATGGTGGAGTTCATTGAGGAATAGGATAGTCATGAGCCTGTTGACGAACTCACAGAGAATATGGGTAGGCCTGGGTGGCTGGATAACTAGAGACGGGTTCATTTTCTAGACGGGTTATTATTACCTTTTTGACAGTACAAGGAAGGATATATCGTTTGTTTCCGCACAGCAGAGAATTGGCGTCACAGGGAGGAAATCTGGAATGTTACGGATTGGAGGAAAGAGAATACGTCTTACAGCGGAAGAGGACAGTGAGAGGACAGAAGGAAACAAGGCGCATCATGGGTCATAACATTAGCTTTCTTTATTTTCTTGCTTTGATTCCCCCTCTTCCAGTATCGTTACACATCTTCACAGTAAATTCAAAATTATAGATGACAAAACTGCTCGTCCTTCTCGTCTGAATGGTCTTCCACTGTTACCAGATGTCATCCGTTACCGGTCATCCAGCATCCGCTGTGATGGCTGCCCCCGTGGTGGGTGGTGAAGAATGCTTTTGAATGTTTACCCCACACAAAACACGCGGGTAGGCAAGGTGGAAGCTGCAAGCCTGCAACTGTCACTGCTGCAGGGTAACCCTCTGATAATTGTGAGTGTATGCACATCGTTGACCCCCACATGTGAATGTTTGCACGCTGGCTGAACCCGTCCACCACAGGAGGACATGGAAATATGATATAGAATTCAAACGAGGATGACGTTCAATACAATGCTCGAATGTCCTCGATCGTGCTTGTGTAAACTTTGACGATTCACAGTACCTTGAGTACCATTGCGTATCATCATGACAAGCCGGGTTCCTAATTTAAGCAGCAACCCACTTGCACCCATTCAGAAGGTAAACATGGCTGCCCCACGAATAAGACCCCGCTCCTTAGCCAACCCAGATTCCCAGTATGTTGCTTGTTTTGTAAGTACCTGGCTGCCCTCCCTCCCTCCCTTCCCGGTTTCTATACTTCAAGATATCTTGCGCGTTCCTGATCGTCTAGCCGATTGACGAATGGGACGTAATTCTCATTCTGTGTAACATGGAAGGGAAATCGAGCATTTGGCTTTGGTTTGTTCCAGATTGCTGATTCGTGAGCTACCGCACCTTTCAGCCAGCACTTACAGTACAGCGCGCTACAGGTACCTGCTGGTAAAACAGCGCTGGACACAGTGCGCGTGGGGAGGGATCCATTCTCCAACATCGAGCGGGCTGGGATCCCGCCATTTCATTAGGTAACCTCCTCCGGGTCCCCTGCCAACCACCGACCTGCCTCCAACTTCAAGAGTAAACATCGGACACCTCCTTCCAAGTCCAATTCCTTCGTTGTGATCAACCTTCCTCACCTTTTGCGCTTGCGCCTTTCCAACCTCCAGAATTCTTCCCTCCAGCACAACCGACTTCCACAAGTCCCCAGACTGCTTCGCGACACTCGTCCTTCGAATTGTGCGGTCAGCGGGGCTGACCTGGTCCCGTCAATTGTTCGAGCTTCCCCTTGCTCCCCCGTCCCGGCTGCACATTACAGACCAGAGCATCATACTAGTCACCCTTCGCTCCCGCCCTTGATCGCCCTCTCTCCCTGGTCGCATTACGACGTGTGCTTCTCGTCGCGCACCTTGCCCACCACAACAATTCTTCGCGACGCTCGACCGATATTCCTACGAGGAGATCCGACCCAATTAGCGCACCGTTGTGTCCCAGGCAAATCAACCAACCCATGCGACCCTCGTTCGCCTGCACCAACGTCTGAAATAGAGCCACCTCCCCCCACGCGCGATTCAAGTTACGTACGCCATGGCCGACCGCGAATATGACGAGCACGAGGGATCCGTGGACCCCGAACTCCTATACACCAAGGAATTTTGTATAGGTTGGTTCACCGAGCGTCCAATACGCCCATAGCCCTCGGCGCCATTCAAGCGGCGGTTGCTGACGAGTAGGCCGTGTTTTGCAGGTGGAGGCAGCTTCGGCAAGGTCTACAAAGGGTACCGTACCTATTCCACGTCTCCACGTTCTGACGGTTCTAATACTAATATATCTATTCCACATTCAGTGTCGACAAACGGAGTGGCCAGGCCGTAGCCATCAAGGTTATCGATATCGAAAGCGCCGAGGACGAAGTAGAAGACATCATCCAGGAGATCGCGATCCTTTCCGAGCTACAGTCGCCCTACGTCACCAAATACTATGGTTCATATGCCAAAGGCGCCGAGCTATGGATCGTCATGGAGTTTTGCTCGGGGGGCAGCTGTGCCGATCTGATGAAGCCAGGCCTGATTGGGGAAGACTATATCGCCATCATCGTCCGTGAACTGCTGCTGGGGTTGGACTACTTGCACCAAGACAAGAAACTACACCGAGATGTCAAAGGTAGGGGCAATACTTGGCAAACATGAGTGTCCCGTCGAACAGCTTGCTGACTTCTAGTAGCTGCCAACATCCTCCTTGCTGCTAACGGCCAGGTCAAGCTAGCCGATTTTGGTGTTTCTGGTCAGCTATCAGCAACCATGACCAAGAAGAACACATTTGTCGGCACCCCATTTTGGATGGCCCCCGAGGTCATCAAGCAAAGTGGCTACGATCACAAGGCCGATATCTGGTCTTTGGGTATTACGGCCCTTGAGCTCGCTAAGGGAGAGCCGCCCTATGCCGATATTCATCCCATGAAGGTGCTATTCCTGATTCCCAAGAATCCGCCCCCACGCCTGGAAGGTAACTTCAGTAAAGGGTTCAAGGAGTTCATTGAGTTGTGCTTGCAGCGTGACCCGAAGGAAAGGCCAACGGCAAGAGAACTTCTCAAGCATCCCTTCATCCGGCGGGCAAAGAAGACAAGCTACCTGACGGAGCTCATTGAACGGTACAACCGGTGGGCAGCTACGCACAAGCAGGATGACGAAGAGTATCATGAGCCGGAGGAAAACAACTATGTTGAGCAACGGAAGCATATCAACGAGGACATGTGGGACTTTGGCACAGTGCGGCTGGTTAGTGACCGCGGCGGTGTTGTCCACAGGCCCGGCATGTTGAACGCGATGGATGAGTCGACACTCAATGCGAGACCTTCGAGAGCGAATGAGAGCACGGATAACCGGGACGACTGGAGGAGGGAATCTAATCAAGCTACATCCAAACTTGCAGTTGACACCAGTGGGACAGGCACAGCCAGGCAAGCATCACCTGCGAGGAAACCGGTAGGAACGCCAAGCACGGCGATGCCGCCTCCGACCAGAGTCCCTGTGCCTAGTTCACCTGTTAAGCAGCAGATACAACAACTAGAGCAACAGCAACACCAAACGAGGGAATCCGCGACGCCCCGCACGTCACTAGCCAGGCCGGTGTCACACGTACCATTAGGCAGTTCTCCAGATTATGATCGTGTGCTTCAGGAACAGTTACGACGGGATATCGGGGGTATGAACCTCGGACCGGCTATCCAGAACACCACACAGCCACAATCAACACTCTCCCCACCGCAGTATAACCAACAACCTACGTCTTCATCGTCAAGAACTTCTGCTGGACCCATGAAGTTGCCTGAGATACCCCCCTACAGAGGAGGAGGACAGCCACAGCAACAGCCCCTCCAGAAACTTACAAACCAGCAAATAAATCAGCAAGCACCAAGCACAAACAAATCTTTCCAGCAGCAACAACAGCCCCCCCTCTACCACCAACCTTCGCGTGAATCACTATACCGGCAGCAGCAGCAACAACAACCACAGCAGCAACAGCGTCAGCTAAATCATCAACCTTCACGCGAGCAAGTGTACCAGCAGCATCAGAGACAACAGTCACAGCCGTCGATGCTCTATCACCAGCCCTCGCGCGAGTCACTGCATCAACAACAACAGCAACAACAGCATCAGCGACGAGATTCACAGTATCAACAGTCCTCTGGACAGTATCAACCAAACAGATCTAGCTATCACCAGAGTCAGGGTCTGAGCCCCCTCACATCAAAGGAGATGTCACGGTCGTCGCCATCAGGGAGCCGCATCGTCTCTACGTCATCCAACTACGGCGGAGCCAGCACACCGTCCTCGTCATCAACATCACTTGCTGCGTTCCCTTCGCCTGATCCACCGAGTCCCAGCGGCGAGTTGGACGCCCTCAACGACGTGATTTTCCCCGCACTAGAGGAGGCGCTCAAGCGTCGACAAATAATGCTGCAGCAGACGTACCGACCGGAACCTGGATATGCTCCGGCCCCGCCAACTCCCAAGCAGCAGCGCGCTGAAGCGGCCAACGAGAAGATACGGAAGCTGGTGTATAAGCTGGCGCATGTGTGCAAGGAGATCGATCACTACGACAAGGCGGAGCCGGTGGGGATGGGCAAGGACGTCGGTGGGTTCCTGGAGGGACTGTTGGAGGAGATCTTGGTGAGGGTTGAGCCGCTTGATGTTTTGGGGGAGGATGGGCATGGAGGTTAGTGAGATGATACGCGAGGGTTAGGGGTGAAGACTGGGGATGGGCGGCATGTTTCTGGAGTGGAAATAGAAGTTAATGTACGAACGAACGTCAACGATACTATGATGTTTTATGATCAGCATGGACATGGACTGGGATAAGGGAAAACTAAGGGTTTCAACCAAGCCTTGTTACTTATGTACTGTTACTACCTTAAGAGCATCCGTTATGATAGGTGTTTTGAATAGAGTACGGTACTTACCTATATCTGGGAATGGAAAGGGGACGTGATCCTTACCATGGCAGATATCATGATGTTCAGGGTTCTTCCGCTCCTCCACAGCGCGCCACGGCGGGGCTGAGAAAACGATCCCCAAGATGCTCTAGTAACTGTCAAATAACCCAGGAATGATCCAGTAAAGTCTACCTCATTTTGCCCGCAAACTGATCCACGGATCATAGTTTTGCTGAATGATAGCCGTTTAGGGGTAATTTTCTTCGATAAGAGATTCTTGACGACGGCCTTCTTCTTGAACTCATCCTTTAGCAAGACATTTCAGGATTATTTCTAAAGCAGTCGGCTTTGCTTGGGTGATAAATTTTCGTTTGAGAAATGATCATGCTGTTGCTGTTACCGTTTCGCACTCCTGATTCATGGATCAGGTTCCGGGCAAAATGTAAAAATAAATATCCTACAGCTACTAGAACATCCTAGGGATCCTTTTCCCAGACCCCCGTGGCGCTCTGTGGCTTGTATGAAGTCTATATCGGGCTCAAGCCCCGTCAGACCTCAACACATGGATCGATGGGGTTGTCAGGTCTCAGGCTTGTTATGCACTGTTGCGTACTCTTGTCTTATCTTTCGGGACCGGACCGGATCTAGTGTTTCTATTTTCCGGACTGGAGATCACATGAACTGTTTGGAGGTCTATGTATACTCCTGTCATCCATCACCAGTTCATTACTCGTTGCCTAAGCCAATACCAAATCACGATAGCATGATATCCGCAAGGAAGCCTCTCATTCGCGATCTTCGTGTCCCAACGCAAGGCCTTAAAGGCCACTCAAATATCACCAGCCGCCGCGGCTATCCAGTAATTCTAGTTCATCGTGTGACTTTGGGCGGTTTAACTGGTAGCAACATGAACAGTGATCACATGCCACCAGCCGATCATAATCTTGAGGAGGATGTGGTGCGAAGAAGAAAATGGCATTTTTGTATTGGACCACTGATTTAATGCCACCCACCCGGAAGTTTTTTTTTTTTTTTTGACGTGCTGGTTACACTGGACATGATGATTTGCGGTTTGAAGGGTCGTTCACATCAGCTGTCACAAACGTAGGTAGGTACCCTTACACTGATGAACGTCACGGATCCGTGCCTGGTGTAACTTGATGTTGATGCGAGAACTACCTACCGTAGTAGAAAAGTCGGATGCGGATCCAGTTCCGGTTGAGGGACATGGGAGTGTCAAAAGGAAGGCGCGCCTGCTACAAAGGGAGACGGGAGGGAGAATGGCATGATGAGTTTGCCCATTGAATATCCAACATCTTTACCCAGATGTTAACGTTACCCGACCTCCTCCACTCTCCATACCAAACCATCCATCAACCACGCCCCGTCGTATAAAAGCGAAACGTGACCTCCACCAGAATAACGTTAACATCACGACTGTGCCCCGAGTTCTGTTGGCTACGGGATACGAGATTTGTTAGTTCACGTATGTACGGTTCACCTTTTTAGTTCAGGTTGTTGGTGTTGGCGTTGGTTGTCCCTGCCACAATCTCACTGCAGTCAGCGTCGTGCCTTCCTTAGCTTTCTTTCCCGTCCGCAGAACGATCGTATCGTACTTGCCTTTCTATATCGGCCCACTTACGATACTACCCCGTTGACGGCACATCCGTACCAACGTCGGTACCTCTGCCGTTTTCGTTGCAGTCTTCCATCTTGCACTTTGGGATCGAGCTGACATTTGATGGGAGTTGTGGGGAATAGGGAGCAGAGAATACGATACCAAGTGGAAGCAATCAATACCGTCCCAAGAGACTGGAATAGGTTGTGGTGGATACGAACGAACCGACTGGACTCAACTGTTCGATGATGGGTATATAACTGCCTCGCTACTCCCATCTTTACGGAATCAGAAAACTTCGAGTTCTACAAGCACAGAGCAACACTTACCTCGCCACTATATTTCCCAGCCTTACTTACTCTCAACATCACTTCACCTTCCATCAAACCCATCAACGGTCCAACCCACCTCCCAAAATGACGGCAACGACAACAACCAGCAGCCGCTCCGTCCTCCTCGCCGGCCTCTTCCTTCTCCTCCGCTCCGCCACAACCACCACCGCCTCCCCCGTACCTGCTCCAGTAGGTCCCGTGGTCTCAATCCAACAATCCCCCAACTCAAACCACGCCATCACCGCCTCCTTCCTCACCGACGACAACCTCCCCGCGGGCTGCACCAACACCTCCCTCCACGGTCTCCAATGGACCGTATCCAACTTCCACTACTCCTCCTCTTTGACGTACACCACACCCTCGCACCGCATCAACGGGGCCACGGTCCGGTTTAATTTGACTAGCAACGCGTTGCCGGAGCTGAATGTTTACTGCGATGCTTATAGCAGTGATTTTTCGGATCCGTTTTATGGGCAGAGGGTTTATGATTGTGCGACGGTGGTGAATTCGACTTCTGGAAGTGTTGCAAGTGATGGGGGGTTCAAGACGCAGTTTCGGTATTGGAAGAGTAGTCAGAGTGTGGAGGTGAGGCAGACTTGGGAGTGTGATGATTTGGAGGGACCGGGGGATATGTGAGTTTTTACTTTCCCTTTCACTCTCGGTTCAGGTTTCAGAATGGAATCAGTACTAGAACGTCAGCTAACGTGAACAACCCCAATCCCCAGGGCCATCTTCTCCGCCAACGGTACTTCTGCCGAGCAGACACCCAACTGCACCTTCGAGGAGCACCAGACACCCCCCGCCGAGTGGAAGAATGGCGATACCTACTACTGGAATGTCCAGGCTTGCACTCTGCCTGAGTTCTCTTTTGCGCCGTCTGAGCTTCAGGTGTTTGCGTAAGGAAAGGACGCCGCCGATACGGAGATGACGATAACGGCAACGGCGTTAATGACAGGGACGGAAGCGGAAGCGGAAGCGGGAACGGGCAGTTGCAGACTGCCGGGTGTTGACGGGTAGCTGATGACGGGATGAATCTGTTCGATGTCATGGGTGGTTGATAGACGTTTTGGGGTCAAAATCTGGAGATATTAGCTGCGGGGCTGTTGATAGTAAGTAGTAATGGTAATATGGAACTTGACTCGGCCATGGATTTCAATGCTCGTCCCCGGTGTTATTCTGTCGTAAACGATACAATCTTCCGAAAACGGTAGCCCGCAAGAGTCCACCTGGTAATCAGCAAGACTCCGGAGAGGCACCAAAAAGAGTTTGGGAAGGTGCGCTCGGCGCATGGTAGGAAGGTATAAATACTTGGACTTTTGGGGCGTCCTGGAGTTAGCTTTTCCTCCTAATCAACCACCACCTTGCTCCCAAGAAGAACCACTCCTAACGAAGCCCAGCACCCAGGCTTTCAAGTTACATCCCCAAAGTCATCAAGCTCCGCTCGCAACGTCAATATCAAAAAAGGACCAAAAGAACCGTTCTTCCCGGCGTTAGTGTCTCTTGAGGATCCAGACGGAGCATCCTCCAGATGTCATGACATTTTGGGGTCGGTTTTAGCTTGACTCTGCGCTTGACCTGACCACTGTCATAGCCAGCGATTGGTTCTGCTCCAGAAAAAAAACCTTCAAGCCGGAGGTGTAGCCTCAGAAGTATGGGTACATTTGTGTCGGTCTTGCTGGTTACCAAATGGACTGTTGGTGCTGGCTACCGTTTTCGGCAATGTTCTAAAGGATGTCAACAGCAAGCTCCGATCAATGCCAGACGATCATCAAAAGGTGTCGACGGAGCATTCTTGACAGCCAATCACGCTTGGCGTACCGGCAAACGGCGAGGAGAGCAAAAAGGCGGGCAGGCGCATGCACGAATAAACCGAACATCCAACACTAGGGACACTGACCTTTTTTGATTCGACTGCAATCAAGCAAGACAATAACACTCGAAAAATTCCACCAAGATTGCATAAAATATTTCCCACTTTAGAGTATATGCTTAAGCAGTTTTTGTATATTGAAAATCGAGTGCCGTGGTGCTGAGTGCGGTTCATCATTTGGCAGTTTGTGTGTTGGTGTTAGGTATGTTCGGTTTATTCGTGCATGCGCCTGGCGGGGTTTGACTGTTGGGCGGAACTGCATATTGCAATGTGGCAGTGTTTGTTAGTTGCCTTCACGGCTTCGCCTCGGATTAAATTGAACCATTCCCTTCAGACCCCTCATCCGACCGTTGTTCCAGTCTTCATTGCGCTTTCGTCGTTTCGACTGACTGACTTCTGCACATAGGAAGCAAAATCATCTCACCCTCGCCAAAACTCATCCATCACTCCTACCTCCCATAGGAACAACAGTCAGACTCGGACAACATCGGACAACATGACGAACCTCAAGTCAACCGCAGAGCCGTAAGTAGAAAGACAAGCATAGTATCCATCAAGGAGCCATCAGCTGACCTACTTGCAAAACAAAGACCCCCATACTACCCGCCTTCCATCGCCCAAGAGATCACCAAATACTTCCTCTCCGAAACCTCGTCCCTCCAAAACCAACTTTCCCTGCTCAGCCGGGTGCTCGGGCACGAAGTCATTGTCGAAGCCGACTGGCAACGTCTTCTGGACGTGTTCGGCGAGCTACACGATCCTACACTCGTCGATGCAGCTTCCTCGATCTTGGCACTATGGTGCATTGAGCTGCGCTTGATCCTTGTTCGTCCGGGAATCGACGATTGGTTGACCAAGCTTCTCACCCGCCTAGTCGAAGCCGGGGGGGAACTGAGGATCATGTTGGACGTATGGGAGAGTGTTCACCTGGGTACCAGCTGGTCCGAAGAGAGAAATGGTTTCTTCGTGCACTTGCCGAAGCATTTTCTGTTTGTGAGGAGGGCGTTGAACAGGGGACCGAGTGTGACTCGCGAGGAGTTCAAGAAGAGTTTGTTGTTGTGCAGTTTTCAGGCGACAGAAAAGGGAAAGGAGGACCCGAAACCCGAGCCGGAGAAGGGAGCGGGAACGGCGACGGAGTTGGAGTCGGGGTTGAAGCAGCTTAGCGTGAGGGACGAGAAGAGAAAGGTGACCGCCGCGAACTCGAAGACGACCACGACCTCGTCCGCGTCCTCTACCCAGCCAGAACCAACCCAGTTCCCTACTGTCGCCTCCCTTCCGTCGCTCTCCGAAATCTGGTCGAAACCGCCCTACCATATCACCATCCAGGACACCTCAAAGCCTGGTTGGATCAGCATTCATGGGAGCCACGGCTCTTCGCTGAAGCTCATTGACCAGTACATCAGCAAATGGACCCCAGACGTCGTCATGGAGAGCGAGGATAAACCGCCGACCTTTGATGGCGTGGTGAATGGGGCGTTGAGTACGCTGACGGTCAGGAAAATGGTCCAAGGAGCGATGGCAAAGAGGCGGCAGTCAGTGACGTTGCCGATGGTGTTGGCGATCGTAGAAGGCACGCTGGGCTATGAGGTCGTATGGCAGGGAAGCGGGGAGTACAGGTTGAGGAGAGATGCGCCGTTTGTGTATGAGTGAGGTGACTCCCGGGTGATGGTCCTCATGAGCATCCGCACTGTCAATCGTGTTTATCGGACAGGAGGTCGATAAGGCGGGTCGAAGGTAACCGTGATGTTGTCGCTGGCGATTAACAAAACAAAGCCCCTGAGACCGGACCCTGGGTTCCCAAGAGGGAGCCTCATTGCGGATCGCGACTCGGAGTGGTGGATCCTGTCATGGCCGATCAATGGACATGGAGCCTATTTCTAGTGACGGAAAGGCATGGATAGGATGAGAGGCTCATTTTGTTCGGTTTCTGCGGAAGTTGCGATTATATGTAAACTCGGACCCAACCCATGTTGTTTGTTTGATGAGTGTCGCGGTATCTGAGTCGTTGACGCGAGGAAGGTGATGTCGGAGATATCGTGGGGTTGAAGCGATAGCGCCGACGGGATTCGGCAAACGCGACCGTTCCCTAAAACCTTCAGGCTGAGAACACGACAGCGGGCAGCTTCGGTGGCTCGGGTGGATGCTGCAGACGAATGAAGAAGGCGTTTATCTCTTGGCAGCAACACTAGCAACCGTCAACACAAACTACCAAGCGCAATGGACGATTTGAATGGTATAATTCAGATATCTCAAGCGGTGCCGGGTAGGCTGTTAGGACCCCGATCGCATGTCCTCCGTGTCCGTTCCGTAGGTTGACCCCGGGCCGACTCCGTGTCCCCGGTCGGAGCTGTGCCGGAGTCCATCCCACGGCAGCGGGACTAGCAGCTACCTTACCTGACAGAGCTGTCAGATGTCCAGAYGACAGCGAGATGGAGCGCTAGAACACACTGACCAGCGGGCGCGTGGAAGGTGCAGAAGGCGGGAACAAAGTAGCACAGAGGACGTCACGGTGGGGCCGCTTGATCCGTACACCTACACGCCCTGTGACGCTAGCCTTATCCAAGCCAAGCGCGTCGAATTTGTTCTTGGTTTCTCCGAATCTGGTTCCCCACCAAGGCAGGGCAGGCGTATCCTGTACAGTCTGTAGACGATCGGAGGGGGTCATTGGCGGGAAGCACTGGCAGCAGACTGGCTCCAGGCTCTGCATGGTTTTTTGTGAGGCATTTGCCCTGCCTGCCCTGGAGCCAAATCTGTCAAATCTGCCAATTCACCCTCCTTGACCTCGAACCTCAAACTCCCTTTTCTCCAGTTCGAATATTTTCCTCCCTCACCCTTCGGCCGCCGCTCCTTCAATCCCTCTCCGCTCTTGTCCTTGGTCATTGGCAAACCAGTCCTTCAAAATGCTCTCCAGAAACTCCATGGTATGTTTGCTGCTACATACTGCTGTCTTGGCTCCTGTGCTGCAAAATCTGCCACCCGACGTCATCCGCTCCAAGCACGAGAAAAATAAATCAACAACCATCGGATGGGGGGGCATATTGGTCGCATACATGACGCCCGCTTGTCAGACTTGCGCCGTGCCGCTACCGCTACCTGCCATGCCAGCACATGCTCACGATACCTACATGGTGGACGCACGCGACTAACATGTGTCTCCCCTACAGCGCCTTGCTCGGGCCGTTGCCCAGCCCACCCCCCGCCTCGCCCGCGGCTTC